>WNWK01009356.1:42500-77366 GCA_009830355.1 Cherax destructor | reverse complement strand
ATTAGTGATTGCGGTCACAGCTATTTATGGATATGTTTTGTAATTCTGTTTAAAACCAATAAAATGTAAAAAAAAAAAAATCATCAAAAAGTCACATCCTCTTCCAGCTCCCCAATATTCCTGCTCCATCTCCTTGGATCAAGTTTTGAGATCCCCCCTATGGGGGTAAAGATTTTTGAGTTTTGCCTGGGGGTAAGCATTTTCCCTCGATAACCCCCTATGGGGTATGGTAAAAGACCCCCCAGCCCCTATGGTCTCCCCCTACGGGAGCACAACAAGGTGAAACAGGCGAGGTGTGACGTCATCACCGGGATCGCCAACAAGTTCAATCAAGCGAGCCCAGATGTCGTGTGATGTCACTGACCACCAAGTAATATTATGTCCCTCCTTGTTAAATGAACAAAGTTACTTTTTTCCTCATGTTAAACATAGGCTAACACTAATACAATTTTTTTTCTTCCTTTATTTTCCACTCTTTCGACACATATACATATTCCCCGTTTTCAGATAACAGGCTTAAAAGATACATTTTCCACGTTTTCAGGTAATACCATTTTTCCAGTCTTACATTAACAAATTTCTGGTAATACCCACAACATATCACAATTTTACATACCACTATTTCAGATTTTCCACTTATAACTCATAATATTTTTTACTATTTCATCAGTAAAGGCTCTAATTCAACAAATTTTCAGACGTTTTAATAACAAACTTCAATTTTACAAATCACGACAATTTTTCTCGTTTTCATTAAAAATTATAATAACCACAACATTTCTATAACTTCGTCTCTGCTCAAATGACCTTATACGACTGGCGAGGTACGTTTGTGATGTTATCTCTGAGATCACAGACCACCCCAGGCGCCTGAGGCCATGACCTCACCTGTTCTCTCTCTCTCTCTACCTCACACACACACTCCCCCCTTACACCATCTGAATAATACAACTCACAATTTCCACTTGTTTCAATTTTTCCCGTTTTTTCCTAATTTATCAAAAAGTCACATCCAT
This sequence comes from Cherax destructor, assembly GCA_009830355.1. Taxonomy (NCBI): domain Eukaryota; kingdom Metazoa; phylum Arthropoda; class Malacostraca; order Decapoda; family Parastacidae; genus Cherax; species Cherax destructor. Next base: position 76,350 of record WNWK01009356.1, on the reverse strand, counting down.
CTCCACAGAACATACACATTTTTATCCACAATATAACCAAGAATTGCATTGGAACACTTCCAAACAACATTGGAACACCTCCAAAACAAACTTATACATCATTTGAATACCCCTAAAACATCATTGATTACTGTGAAAACGTCATTGGATACTGCTAAATATCATTTAACACCTCTAACTCATCCACCAAATTACATCTCATACACCAAACTACACTCACCTCAATATCACTCATCTCAAAACACTAAGATCATTTAGAACAAGATCATTTAAACTATGAATACTTTCACTAAAATCACATTTTTCATGTTCACTAACTCCATTTCATGATTACCATTATGTAAGAACATTAAAGACAAGACACTAAGATCACAGATCACACATTTTATACATATTCCCTCAAACATTATAATTAACTTTATAAGATGACAAACCATTTATCTAAGAATACTAATCTCAATCCACTAAGATCACTCATCTCATAACCACTAAGATCGTCAACTAACACCTCATTTTATACGCATTCCCTCAGAACACTTTAACAAAGATTACCAAAAACTAAGATCATCAACACCAACTAACAACCATTTTTATAAACATTCACACAAAACATTATAAACAAGATCACTATTGCTATGAATACTTTCACTAAGCTCACATTTTTCATGTTCACCAACTCCATTTCATGATTACCATTTTGTAAGAACATTAACGACCAGACACTAGGATCACAGATCACACACTTATACATATTCCCTCAAACATTATAACCAACTTTTATTTGATGACAAACCAATATCTAAGAACACAATCTATAAACACTACTCATTCTCCATCATATCCACTAAATCTGTTCACGAACACTTAAGACATACGACAACTAATAAAATATTAACACAACTTTTGCTCACCAAAATTTAAGTTATATCCTCCAAAATATAAAACTGATTTACACTTTTCTCAAACTGAATATTCATACCACATTTTTAGTTTATCATCTATGTACATATCACATTTCTCACCTAATGGGGAACACAGTCACTAAAAACCAGGGCAAACGGAAACCAGGCCTATGTGAATATTATGCACTTGGTATCTGCAGGCATGGAAAATCTGGGAAATCAGATGGGACATGTAATTATGATCACCCCAGAAAATGCCGTTCCCATATGAAAACAGGCAAATGCAACCTCCCGTCCTGTAAGTTTTTCCACCCTGAAATGTGCCACACATCAATTCAGGAAAGACAGTGCTATAACTTATATTGCCAGGCATACCACCTAAAGGGTACGAGGCGACACAGAACATCCAGACCATGGCAAAATCAGGGTAGCCACAGCCACTCCGGAGAGAGAGGTTTTTTAGTGCCAGGAAGGAAAAAAAGCTGGCAAGAAATGACAGAAATTGTACACCAACTGCAATCATTTCTGGAGTGGAATCACAGTCAGTGGCCTCCACTCCATTACAACAGTTATTAGAGCCAGGAAAAAAAGACCCCCTTCCCATACCACCAATACCACCAATCCAACTACATTCATCTTTGCTAATATACAAGGTCTAAAGCCAGCAACAAACAACAAGGTACCTTACATTAGTGGACTGCTTACAGAGTCAAATGCCATGTTTGCGGCTTTCACAGAGACCCACATAAGAGATCACTTGGACAATGAAATATGGATCCCGGGCTACAACCTATACAGGTGTGACTGAGTGAATAGGCAAAAAGGGGGGGTTGGCCTGTATATCACAGAGTCACTTATATGTTCAGAACTACTAAATGCCTCAAATGATGTAGTTGAAGTATTAGCAATAAAGGTCGAGAATCAAAACCTGGTCATCGTGGTTGTCTACAAGCCCCCGGATGCAACGTCCCAACATTGACCACTGTCTGGAAAATCTTCCAGCTCCTGCCCCCAACATCTTGCTACTGGGGGATTTCAACCTCAGGCACCTAAAATGGAGGAACATTGCAAACAATGTGGTAGCAGAGATAACACCAGGAGGCAGTTCAGATGAAAATTCACACATGCATGAACTTTTAAATCTCTGCACCAAGTTCACCTTAAACCAGCAAATAGTAGAGCCCACAAGATTAGAGAATACGCTGGACCTCATCTTCACCAACAATGATGATCTGATACGAAATGTCATCATATCAAAAACAATATACTCAGATCACAACATAATAGAGGTCCAGACATGCATGCTGGGAGCTCCAGATCAACAAAATGTGATCAGCCGTGAGGGAGCTTTCTCCAAATTCAACTTCAATAACAAAAACATAAGGTGGGACCAAGTAAACCAAGTCTTAAATGATATAAACTGGGAAGATTGCCTAAGCATCACGGATCCCAACCTATGTCTTGAACAAATTAACTCTGTGGTACTTGAGGTTTGCTCAAGGCAAATTCCCTTAAGGAAAAGGAGGAGAAGATGCAAACTAGAAGAGAGAGGCGCTCCCTATACAGGCGAAGGCACAGAATAACAGAGCGGCTACAGGAGGCCAATATCTCTGAAATACGTAGGAGACACTAGTCAGAGAAATAGCAAACATCGAATTAAAACTAAAGGAATCTTATAGGAATCAAGAGACACGGGAAGAACTAAGAGCCATAAATGAAATTGAAAGAAACCCTAAGTATTTCTTTTCCTATGCAAAATCAAAGTCGAGAACAACAACCAGTATTGGGCCCCTACTTAAACCGGATGGGTCCTACACAGATGACAGCAAGGAAATGAGTGAGTTACTTAAATCCCAGTATGACTCAGTCTTTAGCGAGCCACTAACCAGACTGAAAATCGAAAACCTAAATGATTTTTTCATGAGAGTGCCACAGAACTTGACAGACGCATGCCTTTCTGACATCATCACTACGCCAAATGACTTTGAAAAGGCAATAAATGACATGCCCATACACTCCGCTCCAGGCCCAGACTCATGGAACTCCGTGTTCATCAAGAACTGCAAGAAGCCCCTATCACATGCTTTTAACATCCTATGGAGAGGGAGCATGGACACTGGGATCGTCCCGCAGCTACTAAAAACAACAGACATAGCCCCGCTCCACAAAGGGGCAGTAAAGCAATAGCAAAGAACTACAGACCAATTGCGCTAACGTCCCATATCATAAAAATCTTTGAAAGGGTTCTAAGAAGCAAGATCGCCACCCATCTTGATACCCATCAATTGCACAACCCAGGACAGCATGGGTTTAGAGCAGGCCGCTCCTGTCTGTCCCAACTACTGGACCACTACGACAAGGTCCTGGATGCTCTAGAAGATAAACAGAATGCAGATGTTATATACACAGATTTTGCAAAAGCCTTTGACAAGTGTGACCATGGTGTAATAGCACACAAAATGCGTGATAAAGGAATAACAGGAAAAGTTGGTAGATGGATTTATAATTTCCTAACACGTAGAACACAAAGAGTAGTAGTCAACAGAGTAAAGTCTGAGGCAGCTACTGTGAAAAGCTCTGTTCCACAAGGCACAGTACTTGCTCCCATCCTATTCCTCATCCTCATATCAGACATTGACAGGGATATAAGCCACAGTGCTGTGTCTTCCTTTGCAGATGACACCCGAATCTGTATGACAGTGTCCACCGTTGAAGACACTGCAAGACTCCAAGCAGACATAAACCAAATCTTTAAATGGGCTGCAGAAAACAATATGAAGTTCAATGATGAGAAATTTCAATTACTCAGATACGGAAAACGTGAAGAAATTAAAATCTCATCGGAGTACAAAACTAATTCCAACCACACAATAGAGCGAAAAACTAATGTCAAAGACCTGGGAGTGATCATGTCAGAGGATCTCACCTTCAAGGACCATAACAATGTAGCAATTGCATCTGCTCGAAAATGACAGGATGGATAATGAGAACCTTCAAAACCAGGGATGCCAAGCCCATGTTGACACTTTACAGATCGCTTGTTCTATCTAGGCTGGAATATTGCTGCACACTAACTGCACCTTTCAAGGCGGGTGAAATTGCTGACCTTGAAAATGTGCAGAGAACCTTCACCGCACGCATAAGTGCGATAAACCACCTCAACTACTGGGAACGCTTGAAGTTCCTAAACCTGTACTCTCTAGAACGCAGGCGGGAGAGATACATTATTATATACACATGGAAAATTCTCGAGGGCTTAGTACCAAACTTGCACACAAAAATCACTCCGTACGAAAGCAAAAGACTCGGCAGGCGATGTAACATTCCCCCAATGAAGAGCAGGGGTGCCACTAGCACGTTGAGGGACAACACAATAAGTGTGAGGGGCCCAAGATTGTTCAACTGCCTCCCAGCATACATCAGGGGGATTACCAACAAGCCCCTGGCTGTCTTCAAGCAGGCACTGGACAGGCACCTCAAGTCGGTACCTGATCAGCCGGGCTGTGGTTCGTACGTTGGACTGCGTGCGGCCAGCAGTAACAGCCTGGTTGATCAGGCTCTGGTCCAACAAGAGGCCTGGTCACAGACCGGGCCGCGGGGGCGTTGACCCCTGGAATTCTCTCCAGGTAGACTCCAGGTAGGATATTTTTAACCCGACGACCCAACATGTCGTTAGGAGACAGAGTAACCATCACCACTCTTAACACCACCTACACTCTGGTTCTTAACAACATGTTGGGTCGTCGGATTAAAAAAAAATCCCACGGTGGTAATATAAGGATGACTATAGGAAGGATGGTTTAGGGGAAATGTGGGTGAGAAAATGTGATATGTACATAGATGATTAACTAAAAATGTGGTATGAATATTCAGTTTGAGAAAAGTGTAAATCAGTTTTATGTTTTGGAGGATATAACTTAAATTTTGGTGAGCAAAAGTTGTGTTAATATTTTTTAGGTGTCGTATGTCTTAAGTGTTCGTGAACAGATTTAGTGGATATGATGGTGAATGAGTAGTGTTTATAGATTGTGGTTCTCATGGTATAAGTGTACATGACTTAGTGATCTTGGTGTAATACTCATGAAATTTGTGTAAAATTTTGTCTTCATGTGTGTTATGTTTAGGTTTTCATATGACTTAAGTGATTGTAAGTCAATTTTTTTTTTGTGATCAAGTGTTAGTTTTCTATTTTTGGTAGATAGTGTACTATGTATGACTCATGTCTTAAATTTATGTGATCATGTCGTGTATAAGTTTGGGGTGCATGTTATAGTGATCAATTTATGGTATTTTTTGTGCTTATGTCTTGTTTTGTTTATATATCTTATATATCATAGAATATTTTATTATGTCTTAGATTTTTAATATGTTTCATGTCTTAAATTTTTGTGATCATGTCGCATATTAGATGGTTGTGTCTATCTTATTTTTGTGTTCATCTCTTAGATTTTTATTATGTCTTAGATTTTATGGTTATCATGTCTTATGTCTTAAATTTGTTGTGATTATGGTTTTTTTTTTTTTGCTCCTATGTCTTATTTTCTATAAGCCATGCGTGTCGTATGAGGCGACTAAAATGCCGGGAGCAATGGGCTAGTAACCCCTTCTCCTGTACACTTTTACTAAAAAAGAGAAGAAGAAAAACTTTATAAAACTGGGATGTTTGAATGTGCGTGGATGTAGTGCGGATGATAAGAAAGAGATGATTGCTGATGTTACGAATGAAAAGAAGTTGGATGTCCTGGCCCTAAGCGAAACAAAGCTGAAGGGGGTAGGCGAGTTTCAGTGGGGAGAAATAAATGGGATTAAGTCAGGAGTATCTGAGAGAGTTAGAGCTAAGGAAGGGGTAGCAATAATGTTGAAGGATCAGTTATGGAAGAGGAAGAGGGAATATAAATGTGTAAATTCAAGGATTATGTGGATTAACATAAGGGTCGGATGCGAAAAGTGGGTCATAATAAGCGTGTTTGCACCTGGAGAAGAGAGGAGTGTAGAGGAGAGAGAGAGAGATTTTGGGAGATGTTAAGCGAATGTATAGGAACTTTTGAACCAAGTGAGAGAGTAATTGTGGTAGGGGACCTAAATGCTAAAGTAGGAGAAACATGTAGAGAGGGTGTGGTAGGTAAGTTTGGTGTGCCAGGTGTAAATGATAAGAGGAGCCCTTTGATTGAACTTTGTATAGAAAGGGGTTTAGTTATAGGTAATACATATTTTAAGAAAAAGAGGATAAATAAGTATACAAGATATGATGTAGGGCGTAATGACAGTAGTTTGTTGGACTATGTATTGGTAGATAAAAGACTGTTGAGTAGACTTCAGGATGTACATGTTTATAGAGGGGCCACAGATATATCAGATCACTTTTTAGTTATAGCTACAGTGGGAGTAAAAGGTAGATGGGATACAAGGAAAATATAAGTAGTAAGTAAGAGAGAGGTGAAGGTTTATAAACTAAAAGAGGAGGCAGTTAGGGTAAGATATAAACAACTATTGGAGGATAGATGGGCTAGTGAGAGTGTAGGCAATGGGGTCGAAGATGTATGGGGTAGATTTAAAAATGTAGTGTTAGAGTGTTCAGCAGAAGTTTGTGGTTACAGGCGAGTGGGTGTGGGAGGGAAGAAGAGCAATTGGTGGAATGATGATGTAAAGAGAGTAGTAAGGGAGAAAAAGTTAGCATATGAGAGGTTTTTACAAAGTAGAAGTGATGCAAGGAGGGAAGAGTATATGTAGAGAAAAAGAGAGATTAAGAGAGTGGGTGAGATGTTATCAACAAATTTTGTTGAAAATAAGAAAAAGTTTTGGAGTGAGATTAATAAGTTGAGGAAGCCTAGGGAACAAATGGATTTGACAGTTAAGAATAGGAGAGGAGAGTTATTAAATGGAGAGTTAGAGGTATCGGGAAGATGGAGGGAATATATATGTTGATGAAGATAGGGAAGCTGTGATTTCGTGTATAGGGCAAGGAGGAATAACATCTTGTAGGAGTGTGGAAAAGCCAGTTGTGAGTGTGGGGGAAGTTCGTGAGGCAGTGGGTAGAATGAAAGGGGGTAAGGCAGCTGGGATTGATGGGATAAAGATAGAAATGTTAAACGCAGGTGGGGATATAGTTTTGGAGTGGTTAGTGCTATTATTTAATAAATGTATGGAAGAGGGTAAGGTACCTAGGGATTGGCAGAGAGCGTGTATTGTTCCTTTGTATAAAGGCAAAGGGGACAAAAGAGAGTGCAAAAATTATAGGGAATAAGTCTGTTGAGTGTACCTGGTAAAGTGTATGGTAGAGTTATTATTGAAAGAATTAAGAGTAAGAGTAAGAGAGAAAGCAGGATAGCAGATGAACAAGGGGGCTTTAGAAAAGGTAGGGGGTGTTTAGACCAAGTGTTTACAGTGAAACATATAGGTGAACAGTATTTAGATAAGGGTAAAGAGGTTTTTGTGGCATTTATGGATTTGGAAAAGGCGTATGATAGGGGGGCAATGTGGCAGATGTTGCAGGTGTATGGAATAGGAGGTAGGTTACTGAAAGCAAAGCAGTGAAGAGTTTTTATGAGGATATTGAGACTCAAGTTAGAGTGTGTAGGAGGGAAGGGGACTATTTCCCAGTAAAAGTGGGCCTTAGACAAGGATGTGTGATATCACCATGGTTGTTCAATATATTTATAGATGGGGTTGTAAGAGAAGTGAATGCGAGGGTCTTGACAAGAGGTGTGGGGTTAAAAGATAAAGAATCAAATACAAAGTGGGAGTTGTCATAGTTGCTTTTTGCTGATGACACTGTGCTTTTGGGAGATTCTGAAGAGAAGTTGCAGAGGTTAGTGGATGAATTTGGTAGGGTGTGTAAAAGAAGAAAATTGAAAGTGAATATAGGAAAGAGTAAGGTGATGAGGATAACAAAAAGATTAGGTGATGAAAGATTGGATATCAGATTGGAGGGAGAGAGTATGGAGGAGGTGAATGTATTCAGATATTTGGGAGTGGACATGTCAGATGATGGGTCTATGAAGGATGAGGTGAATCATAGAATTGATGAGGGAAAAACGGTGAGTGGAGCACTTCGGAGTCTGTGGAGACAAAGAACTTTGTCCATGAAAGTAAAGAAGGGAATGTATGAGAGTATAGTTATACCAACACTCTTATATGGGTGTGAAGCATAGGTGATGAATGTTGCAATGAGGAGAAGGCTGGAGGCAGTGGAGATGTCATATCTGAGGTCAATGTGTGGTGTGAATATAATGCAGAGAATTCGGAGTTTGGAAATTAGGAGGAGGTGCGGGATTACCAAAACTATTATCCAGATGGCTGAGGAGGGGTTGTTGAGGTGGTTCGGACATGTAGAGAGAATGGAACGAGACAGAATAACTTCGAGAGTGTATAAATCTGTAGTGGAGGGAAGGCGGGGTAGGGGTCGGCCTAGGAAAGTTTGGAGGGAGGGGGTAAAGGAGGTTTTGTGTGCGAGGGGCTTGGACTTCCAGCAGGCATGTGTGAGCGTATTTGATAGGAGTGAATGGAGACAAATGGTTTTTAATACTTGGCGTGCTGTTGGAGTGTGAGCAAAGTAACATTTATGAAGGGATTCAGGGAAACCGGCAGGCCGGACTTGAGTCCTGGAGATGGGAAGTACAGTGTCTGCACTCTGAAGGAGGGGTGTTAATGTTGCAGTTTTATAACTGTAGTGTAAAGCACCCCTCTGGCAAGACAGTGATGGAGTGAATGATGATGAAAGTTTATCTTTTTCGGGTCACCCTGCCTTGGTGGGAATCGGCCGATGTGTTAATAAAAATAATAATAAAATAAAAAATATCTTAGTTGGTGTTGTCTGTGTCTTAGATTTTTGACATGTCTGATGGGATAAATTTGTTGGTGGGTTCATGTTATGTCTTAGTTGGTGGATCTTAGAATATTTGTGCTTATTTCTTATTTTGTGTATATGTCTCATGTCTTAAGTTTTGTTGTGATTAGGTCATGTATAAGTTGGTTGGGTGTTCATGTCATGTCATAGTTGGAAGTGTATGTCTTAGTTTTGGTGATTCTTAGATTTTTGGGTGCATAATATGTTGTAGTTGCTGGTGATCGTGCCCTGGTATTTATTTTGTGAATATGTCTTAGAATTTTGGTTATGTCTCACGTCTTTGTTGTAGGTGTATGTCTTAGATTTGGTGCTCATGTTATGGTTTAGTTGGAGGTGTGTGTGTGTGCATGGTAGTTTTGGTGCTCACGTTATGGCTTAGTTGGTGGTGTGTTTGTTTTGGTAATGTCTCATGTCTTAGTTGTATGTGTTCATATGTCTTAGTTGGTGTTTCTTATATTTTTTGGATGTAATGATATATTATAGTTTGGTAGATCCTATATTTTTTGGGTGTGATGATATGTTGTAGATGGTGGTTCTTATATTATTTTTTTGTGATGATATGTTATAGTTGGTTGGTGGTTATTTGTGTCGTGGTATTTTTGTGCTTTTATCATATTTTGTGTAAATGACTTAGATTTTTGGGTATATTATAGTGTTCGTGTTATGGCTTATTTTGTGTTCATTTCTTAGATTTTGAATATGTCTTAGCTTGGCTTATGCCTCATGGCTTAGTTGTAGGTGAGTGGTTTTGGTGGTGAGTGTGTAGTTTGGCGAGTGAGATGTAATTTCAGTGTAAATGTGATTGAGAATGTAATTTGACAGGTGAGTTAGAGATGTCAAATGTTATTTGGGAGTTTTCAGAATTTTATTTTGGAGGTGTTCCAATGTTGTTTGGAAGTGTTTCAATAGTAAAAAGTATTCATAGTTTTAGCGATCTTGTCCCGAGTGATCTCAGTAATAGTGTTCTCAGTTGGTGATACGAGGGAATGTGTATAAAATGTGTGTATGTTCTGTGGTACAGGATTTTACTTTTTTTTGATGAATTAGTAAACGGGAAAAAAATTAAATGAATGATCTTAGTGGATTGAGAATAGTGTTCTTAGATAATGGTTTGTCATCATATACAGTTGGTTATAATGATTTGAGCAGATGTTTATAAAAATGTGATTATGTTATGTCTTAGTTGGGTGTATTCATGATATGCCTTAGTTGGTGGTGATCGTGACATAGTATTTTGCGGGTATATATTATAATGTGTATATGAGTTAGATTTTTTATTTGTCTTATATGTTGGTTATGGCTCATGTCAGGTATAAGATTGGTGAATATATCTTAGTGATTATGATATGTCTTAGTTGGAGGCGTATGTATTAGATGTGATTATGCCATGCATAGGTTTGTTGATGTCTCATGAGTTAGTTGAAGGTGTTCATATGGTGAATGAGTGATTTGAAGGATAAGTTAGGTTAGGTTAAATGTTAATTGGGTTAGGATAGGTGATGTTAGGTTGGGTTAGGTTAGGTTAGGTTAAATGTTATATGTTGTTTCGGGAGAATTCAAATGGTGTTTTGGGAGTATTCAAATGATGTATAAGAGTGTTTTGGAGGTGTAATAATGTTATTTGGAAGTAATCTGGGAGTGTTCTAATGTAATTTGGAAATGTTCCAATGTTGTTTGGAATTGTTCCAATGGTAAAAAGTATTAATAGTTTTAGTGTTCTTGTCCTAAGTGGTCTCAGTAATAGTGTTCTCGGTTGGTGATACGAGGGAATGTATATGAAAAATGATCTGTGATGCTGGATTTTACTTTTTTTTTTGATGAATTAGTAAAAAGGGAAAAATTTAAATGAGTGATCTTAGTGGATTGAGATTATTGTTCTTAGATATTGGGTTGTCATCTTATAAAAGTTGGTTATAATGTTTGAGGGAATATGTATAAAATGTGTGATCTGTGATATTAGTGTGTTGTCGTTAATGTTCTTGCATAATGGTAATCATGAAATGGAGTTGGTAAACGTGATATGGTGATGGTGAACATGATTAGATGTGTATGTCTTAGTAAAAGTATTCAAAGTTTAAATGATCTTGTTCTAAATGATTGATTTTGGGGTGAGTGTAGTTTGGTGTATGAGATGTAATTTGGTGGATGAGTTAGAGATGAAGGGGAGGGGTAACCAATTATTATTTTTTTTCTTTTCGTCCGATTTCCTTCATTTTTTTTTTGCATGTGAAGACGTGTTTGTGGACCTTATTGGCTGTGAGCTTCAATAAGATTGCCCTAAAAACAAAAGAGAAAAAAAATATTTACAGAAAATTCCATGAAGATTCCATTTAAAAATTACCTCTGCCTAAATGGCACAACGAAAGGTGGATTTGAGACTTCGTACGTATAAAACAATGCTAGTGCTATTTTCTCACGGAAGGTATTCATGTAATTATCTTTAGTTTTTCTACAAAAAAATAAAGTTCCTCAGTTTTTGTTACATGCAAAATATCTTGCCCTTTACTCCCACTCAAATCTAAAAATATTTGGAATATTCCAAATACCTTCTGTCACAATGTAAAACTATCATTGTTTTATGGTTCCTGTCAATATTATTGCATTTACTTCAATAATAAATGGTAGGGTTCATCAAATAGGTCAATAACTTGCTTCCGAGATAGCGCTCGGAATTTTTTTTTTTTTTCGCGAAAATCGGTGTAGTTTTAGTCACCGGGCCGCGGGGGCGTTGACCCCTGGAATTCTCTCCAGGTAAACTCCAGGTAGTGGTGTTCTAGAGTTGTTATCCCCTCTAAAACACCGTTTTCTCTCACTCAATGTCCCTCTATGTAATAGAAGACGACATGATGAAGGGAAAATAACTTTATATCGAAAATCCTCGAAGTACAGTCGTCTTGTTACAGCTTATTTTATTAGTTCTAGTGTATATATAATGTTTATATGTGTTTTTTAGTGTTTATTTAGTCATTTTAGACGAAATTAGATGATATTAGCGTAATAAGAAAAATTATTCCCAGCTCCCGGGAGTAGGCAGAGCGGGAATGCTGCCGGTTAGTTAGGCTGGCACTACCCTGGTAAGCTCCACCCACACTCATATGATGCCAAATAGTCAATTATAACATTAAAATGAATAATACAAGTAATAGCAATAAAGAAACGGAAAAAAACGAAAAAAAATACAGGATGCAAGCAGTCATGTTGGTGGCGCTGATGTCACCATACATGATATAAATGGCTGTAATTAATTGTAGAAACGTCGTAGAACATTGATTCTGGTACCATTGTGTTGCCAGAGGGTTAAGCTGTTTTTCTTTACCAATAACGCAATTTTCATATTTTTCTAATATTTTTTCGTTCGCGAGCCGCGCGCTGCGGGAGACGGTTACCCCTCCCCATGTTATTTGGTAGTATTCAATGTCGTTTTCACAGTAATCAATGATGTTTTGGGGGTATTCAAATGATGTATAAGAGTGTTTTGGAGGTGTTCCAATGAATGTTGTTTGGAAGTGTTCCAATAGTAAAAAGTGATCATAGTTTTAGCGATCCTGTATTAAGTAATCTCAGTAATAGTGTTCTCAGTTAGTGAAACGAGGGAATGTATATGAAAAATGTTCTGTGGAGATGGATTTGATTTTTTTTTGATGAATTAGTAAAACGGGAAAAATGAAATGAGTGATCTTAGTGGATTGAGATTAGTGTTCTTAGATATTGGTTTGTCATATTATAAAAGTTGGTTATAATGTTTGAGGGAATATGTATAAGTGTGTGATCTGTGATCTTAGTGTCTGGTCGTTAATGTTCTTACATAATGTTAATCATGAAATGGAGTTGGTGAACATGAAAAATGTGAGCTTAGTGAAAGTATTCATAGCAATAGTGATCTTGTTTATAATGTTTTGTGTGAATGTTTATAAAAATGGTTGTTAGTTGGTGTTGATGATCATAGTTTTTGGTAATCTTGGTTAGTGTTCTGAGGAATGCGTATATAATGGGGTGTTAGTTGATGATCTTAGTGGTTATGAGATGAGTGATCTTAGTGGATTGAGATTAGTATTCTTAGATAAATGGTTTGTCATCTTATAAAGTTAATTATAATGTTTGAGGGAATATGTATAAAATGTGTGATCTGTGATTTTAGTGTCTTGTCGTTAATGTTCTTACATAATGGTAATCATGAAATGGAGTTGGTGAACATGAAAAATGTGATCTTAGTGAAAGTATTCATAGTTTAAATGATCTTGTTCTAAATGATCTTAGTGTTTTGAGATGAGTGGTATTGAGGTGAGTGTAGTTTGGTGTATGAGATGTAATTTGGTGGATGAGTTAGAGGTGTTAAATGATATTTAGCAGTATTCAATGACGTTTTCACAGTAATCAATGATGTTTTAGGGGTATTCAAATGATGTATAAGTGTGTTTTGGAGGTGTTCCAATGTTGTTTGGAAGTGTTCCAATGCAATTCTTGGTTATATTGTGGATAAAAATGTGTATGTTCTGTGGAGATGGATGTGACTTTTTGATAAATTAGTAAAAAACGGGAAAAATTGATACAAGTGGAAATTATGAGTTGTATTATTCAGATGGTGTAAGGGGGGAGTGTGTGTGTGAGGTAGAGAGAGAGAGAGAGAACAGGTGAGGTCATGGCCTCAGGCGCCTGGGGTGGTCTGTGATCTCAGAGATAACATAACAAACGTACCTCGCCAGACGTATAAGGTCATTTGAGCAGAGACGAAGTTATAGAAATGTTGTGGTTATTATAATTTTTTTAATGGAAACGAGAAAAATTGTCGTGATTTGTAAAATTGAGGTTTGTTATTAAAACGTCTGAAAATTTGTTGAATTAGAGCCTTTTCTGATGAAATAGTAAAAAATATTATGAGTTATAATTGGAAAATCTTAAATCATGGTATGTAAAATTGTGATATGTTGTGGGTATTACCAGAAATTTGTTAATATAAGACTGGAAAAATTGTATTACCTGAAAACATGGAAAATGTATCTTTTAAGCCTGTTATCTGAAAACGGAGAATATGTATATGTATCGAAAGAGTGGAAAATAAATGAAGAAAAAAAAATTGTATTAGTGTTATCCTATGTTCAACAAGAGGATAAAAGTAACTTTGTTCATTTAACAAGGAGGGACATAATATTACTTGGTGATCAGTGACGTCACACGACATCTGGGCTCGCTTGATTGAACTTGTTTACGATCCCAGTGATGACGTCACACCTCGCCTGTTTCACCCTGTTGTGCTCCCGTAGGGGGAGACCATAGGGGCTGGGGGGTCTTTTACCATACCCCATAGGGGGTTATCGAGGGAAAATGCTTACCCCCAGGCAAAACTCTCAAAACTTGATCCAAGGAGATGGAGCAGGAATATTGGGGAGCTGGAAGAGGATGTGACTTTTTGATGAATTAGTAAAATCAGGGAAAAAAATTGTGAGTGGGAGATGGGAAGGTTGATCTTGATCCAAGGAAATTTTGTATTATTCATGAAAATCGATGTAAATCTTGTTCTTAGAAGGTGTGGGCAGGGAAGGTGAGGGTGGGAGATAGGGAGGGTGATCTTGATCCAAGGAAGTGGAGCAGGAATATTGGGGTTAGAGGGTGTGCGTGGAAAAAGGTGAGGGTGGGAGATGGGGAGGGTGATCTTGATCAAAGGAAGTGGAGTAGGAATATTGTAGTTAGAGGGTGTTGGTGGGAAAGGTGAAGGTGGGAGATGGGGAGGGTGATCTTGATCCAAGGAAGTAGAGCAGGAATATTGGGCTTAGAGGGTATAGGCAGGGAAGGTAAGGGCGGGAGATGGGTAGGGTGATCTTGATCCAAGGAAGTGGAGCAGGGGTTTTGGGGGTATGGAAGTGAATGTGACTTTTTGATGAGATAGTAAAAACGGGAAAAAATTGTGGGTGGGGAAGGTGAGGGTGGGTGAGTGTGATCTTGATCTGAGGAACTGCAGTCTTAAGAACATAAGAACATAAGAAAGGAGGAACACTGCAGCAGGCCTGTTGGCCCATACTAGGCAGGTCCTTCACATTCCATCCCACTAACAAGATATTTGTTCAACCCAATCTTAAATGCCACCCAAGAAATAAGCTTTGATAATTCTATTTACTCATGTGCAATTCCCACTCAAATCCAACCCCTCTCACTCATGAATTTATCCAACCTAAATTTGAAACTAACCAAGGTCCTAGCTTCAATAACCCTACTAGGCAGACTGTTCCACTCATCAACTACCCTATTTCCAAACCAATACTTTCCTATATCCTTTCTAAATCTAAACTTATCTATCTTGAATCCATTATTGCGGGTTCTCTCTTGGAGAGATATCCTCAAGACCTTATTTATATCCCCTTTGTTAATACCCATTTTCCACTTGTATACCTCGATCATGTCTCCCATCATTCTACGTCTTACAAGTGAATGTAATTTAAGGCTCTTCAATCTTTCTTCGTAAGGATGATTTCTAATGCTATGTATTAATTTAGTCATTCTACGCTGAAAGTTTTCTAACGAATTTATGTCCATTCTGTAATATGGAGACCAGAACTGAGCTGCGTAATCTAGGTGAGGCCTTACTAATGATGTATAAAGCTGTAATATAACCTCTGGACTTCTGTTGCTAACACTTCTTGATATAAATTCCAGTAATCTATTTGCCTTATTACGTACGCTTAGGCATTGCTGTCTTGGTTTAAGGTTGCTGCTTACCATCACCCCCAAGTCCTTCTCGCAATCTGTATGGCTAAATTCTACGCTATTTAACTTATAAGTGCTTGGGTTATGGACACTCCCGAGCTTCAGAACCTTGCATTTATCTACATTGAATTGCATCTGCCACTTTTCTGACCACGAATTAAGTTTGTCTAAATCTTCCTGAAGTTCTATTACATCTATGTTTGAATCAATTATCCTACCTATCTTCGTGTCGTCGGCGAATTTGCTCATATCACTAGTAATTCCCTCGTCAAGGTCATTGATATATATTATAAATAACAACGGGCCTAAGACTGATCCCTGTGGAACACCACTTGTTACAAGTCCCCATTCGGATTTAACCCCATTTATGCACACTCTCTGCTTCCTATTGGTGAGCCATGACTCGATCCATGACAGCACTTTTCCCCCAATGCCATGAGCTGCCACTTTCTTTAACAGTCTCTGGTGCGGTACTCTATCAAAAGCTTTACTAAAGTCTAAATAAACAATATCGAATTCTTTATCGTGATCAACAGCCTCAAAAGCTTTACTGAAGAAGGTTAATAAATTAGATAGGCAGGAACGGCCCCTTGTGAATCCATGCTGAGTATCATTAATCAAATTATGGTTATCTAGATGGCTTCTAATAATATCAGCTATAATTGACTCTAGTAATTTGCCTACAATTGAGGTCAGGCTTATTGGGCGGTAATTTGATGGTAGTGACTTGTCCCCTGCTTTAAAAATAGGAATTACATTAGCCATCTTCCACATATCAGACACTACACCTGTTTGAAGAGATAAATTAAAAATGTTAGATAATGGTTCACAGAGTTCCATTTTGCATTCCTTAAGAACCCTTGCAAAAAGGTCATCAGGACCCGGCGATTTATTTTCTTTCAGTCGGTCTATTTGTTTCATAACCATTTCGCTAGTGACTGTGATATTACATAATTTATCTTCTTCTGGGCCTCTGTAAAAATTAATTACTGGGATATTATTAGTGTCTTCCTGTGTGAAAACCGAGAGAAAATAATTCTTAAAAATAGAGCACATATCATTCTCCTTGTCAGTAAGATGCCTATAGTTATTTTTAAGGGGACCTATCTTATCTCTAACTTTTGTTCTATAAACCTGGAAAAAACTTTTTGGGTTAGTTTTTGAATCTCTAGTAACTTTAATTTCATAGTCCCGTTTAGCTTTTCTTATCCCCTTTTTAACGTCCCTCTTAATGTCAGTATACTGATTTATAAGATGACCCTCACCTCTTTTTATGCGCCTATAAATTCCTTTCTTCTGCCCTAAAAGATATTTGAGCCTATTATTCATCCATTTTGGGTCATTTCTACTTGATCTAATTTCTTTATACGGTAAATCTTGATCCGAGGAATTGGAGCAGGAATATTGGGGAGCCAAGTGGATGTGACTTTTTGATGAATTAGTAAAAACGAGAAAAAAGTGAGGGTGGGAGATGAGGAGGGTGATCTTGATCCAAGGAGATGGAGAGGTAAAATGAAAAATTAAAAAAAAAATTGAAAATTCGATAAAAATCGAAAAATCGAAAAAAGGGGGGCGTGGACGTGGGGGGCGTGGGCGTGGGGGGCGTATGCGTGGGGGCGTGGGCTTTGGGGGCGTAGGCGTGGGGGCGCCAGGCGTGGGGGCGTGGGGGCGCGGGGCGTGAGGGCGCGGGGGCATGGGCAGATGCGCGGGGCAGGGGCACAAGCACGCGGAAGGAGACCGCTCAGGGATGAGGAGCTCAGTAGTGAGGATCTCAGATGAAGCCCATCTGGGCATGGCGGCCATTTTGAGGATCTCAGAAGAAATGTATACCTACTATATATATATATATATATATATATATATATATATATATATATATATATCAATGCTGTGCGAACAATCCTCCCAGAAGTCTCTACTACTACTCCATCCAACAGTACCCTCTAGGGAGCACCGCTGGGTCACAAAGCCGTCGATATGGTCCTCAAGGACAAAGTGAATGACCTGAAAAGAATGGAGTAGAGAATAACCGATCTTGATGCCCATGATGACCTGTATCTCTTCACAACTTCTTGAGGTGTGCACCCTCTTTTGAAAACCCAACACTTGACGAGTATGACGCACACCTGAGATCAACCTTTAAACAAATGATCTACTTGAAAATTTAAATCAAGGTAGGAATAACTAAGTTCAAAATCCAAAATAAGAGTGAAGCTCTTAAGACAAACAACCCCAAAATAAATTAGACAGGAGCACAATGAATACTTACAGATGTGTTGGGAGCCGCCAGTCAAGTGACTCTCCACAGGTCGGAGACGCTCATGTCACCTCCCACCGTGTAAAAAAAGGGGGGGTAGTGGGAACTATGCACCAACCCTACCTTAACAAGCAGACTGCCAAACAAACTACCATCACCATACATTCATACTTTCACTACTCCTATCTAATGAACTTTTCCCTCACACTGTACTTCATCTCGTCACTTAAATTAGACACATGGGTATCTTTATTATTGAGGAAACCTTTTGCCACACAGTGGCTTCGTCAGTCCTATACAAAGAAGAATGGTGAAGATCAGAAGGAGTTTGAGGTAGTCAGTCCCTCAGCCTAGAGTCAATGTAATTAGTCCCTCATGCTTGAGACATGTTGGGCGAAACGTTTCCTTTCATGCAGTCGAGTGAAATGCGCATTGTTTCTATGCTGAATGTTGAGCAAGCTCACTATCTTTCCCTCCTTAGCTCAATTAACGACACCTATGTCACAATACCCAGACATTCTTCTCTCATTTCTGGCTGTGGTACACTTCTCACCCCACATACTATAGCACAACTGACCTTTATGCAATATGGCCGGACATTGAGGAGCCAGAAACTCCCAGTTATCAAAGTAGAAACTTGGGTCCTTTCCCTCCGAGGTCGGAGGCGTTATCCACACATTATTGCCAAACTGACCATTGACTGCCGGGAGCTTCTAGCCTCGGTTTATATATTATATAAGACGGCGTTAGTAAGTGCCAGAATTAATCCCTAAGCCTCAACATTGCAGAAAATGCTGGCGCCTTGGCCTCCCAGCAAATATTGTAGGTCACTGGCAGAATGCTCAGTCTGTGGTGCAGCTGACCATAATCCATCATGCAGCGGGTTCCCCGCTTGCCGTAAATTGAGAGGTTCACCCTACTCATTCTCGCCGTTTCCAGGTTTTCTTACAGGAACGAGAAATCCGGTGATGGACACTGACCTACCTCCCATACCTTCACATTTTCACCTTCCACAATCCTCTACGTCTTCTCCTAGTTTCAGTCTTTCCTCTCAGATTACAGCTTCTGCCTCACATCGACAATCCTAGACCACAGACACTGTTGATGGATTTATTACAATAGTATGTAAGAGGATACTTGGAAAATCGGGTGGGGGAGGGAGGGAGGGGGATTAGTGGATCAAGTGATACTCTCTTAGTTTCCATCTGTTTCTGTTTGTTTACATGAATCAAAATTACGTTCCACTGTTGGCCTTTTACCTTCGGCTGTTATCTTGCGATTCTTTTATTATTTTCTCGATGAGACATTTAACGAGAGTGCACTTCTTGTGCGCACTGAGATGCCTTATTCACAGCTTTTTATTTGTACTCCACTTTCTTATACTGAAGTACGTGTCTATTTGGGCTTTTGGTACATTATCACCTCTTTCTATCTTTCTCATTCTCTACCATTATCTGTCTCTGAAATAAAGAACAAAGAGGCACAATACCATGACTGGAACAATACACAAATAACCCAGACATAGAAGAGAGAAGCTTACGACTGTCTCAGTCCATCTTGGACTATTTACAAAGTCACACTAATATGAAAGATATACGGATCCAGTATATATAGCAAGCAGACAGGGACGGAACCAAGAGAGGTAGTAATGGTAGAGGTAAGGCTGGAAATGGAGGTAGTAGTAGTGGTGGTGGGGGGGGGTATAATGTAGGGAGAGTTGTATGTGTGGGACAAGATATAGAAAGGGAAGTGAAGGGTGGAAGGAGACAAAAGTATTGGCGAAGGTAGTAGCAAAGGACATAACAGTGAAATTAGTATTAGTGGAGTCAGTCAAAGAAGAAAGAGGAGCACCGCAGGAGAGCTAAGGAGCCACAAGGGGCAGGAGAGGTTTTTTATTTATTTAAAAGACATAGCTCATCATACAGAATAATAATACAAGAACATAACATCTAAATCATTAACAATAACACTCATAAAGGATATAACACATGACTGTACATTAGTTAACCACACAAAATGACAGAGTATACTGTAAAACTTGAACATGACATTCTCTATAATTTTTCACTTGGAAAATGACTCTCTTCAATTTACATACTCAAATACAATAACCATACAAGGTTCATGTCACCGGAAACATTAAGTATCATTGCACACCTAAAAGGGCTCAATACTAAAAGTGTGGTAAGTAAACAAACCCCACTTGCCACAATGCCAAATACAGAAACTGATTGTATATAGAACATTAGAAAACAGTACACTTAAACCCGAACACCTAATTTCACTCAATAAATCAACCTCCTACACACCCTATAGCATAAACCTGCAACTATAACCACAGCTCAGTATATCCCAAAGACCCATTGCATCTTATGTCAATCACACAACCCCCCACACTCCCCTACTCCCAACTAATATCCCTCCCACAAAAACCCGTAATGGAACCCCTCATCCATTAACAATCAACCTATAATTTTAAAGAACCACACCTCAATAAAATAATAACAGAAAACATTTCTATACAATACACCACTGTCAAGAAATTATATACGCAATTCAACATAAAGGAACCTAACATGACATGTTACACACACCTGTACCATATCACCAACTTATACAGTACCTACACACCTGCTCATACATCCCTGCGCTTCTTGCTTGATACAATAATACAAAATTTTTACAACAAAAATAGTCCTCAATTTGCTGAGGACATTTCATTCACACACATGGTTTATGAACAGTGCTAGATAATCTACAAACACAATAGATCATAATGAAAAGCACGAAACTTTCACACGCACAATATAATTACCAATCTGGTAAACTAATTACAGAATTACACATAATGACACTCCTTCCTTTTGTCTGGACACTTTACAGATGTACACTAATACACAATGTACAAATCCACTAAAATGTCTTCCTAATAAATTAGACGGGATATACAATTACTGACCTAATTCTATATCTTAATGGCACTTATCAGTGATATCTTCCAAACGTATGTACAATCAGTACATTGTCTTGCACCCATCCTCACCACTGGAAAGAGGCAACCATTTACAGTCTACCTGAATTATAAACACTGAATCCATCGCTATATCCATCGAGGACCTATAGGCTACCAAAAAGAAAGCCCCCACATTTCCCTACTAATAATACCTGGTCAAAAAGAATATATACCTCAAGGTCACCCCCATGCACTCACCCTCCCCCACACACATACACCCCCCACCTCAACCCGGAAGTCATCTGTTTGTCCCCCAACAATAATTGCATGAGATTGTCATCCGTCGTAACTACCCCTTGCCCACACCCCCTCTCCCCAACACTTCACTTTATACCCGCCCTCATACACACCCCATAACCTTCCCCTACCCCCATACATACTCGAAACACCCCCTTCCTCTCCAGAGAAGGGTCCATTCATATACCCAAACCCCATTAAACCACCAGTAAATCCCCAAGAAACATACTCCTATAGCTATCCAGAAAGGCTAAGTCCCATGTCCTCCCATAAACCTCCCTATTCCTTCACTTAGTCCTATACATTTGTCCTGCAATGGCCCTGATCCGCACCCCTCCCTGGACCTCCCTCAACCCCCAGGAAACATACACATAATCTATCACAAAATACATCAGAGCTCTTCTCACATCTATACCCACTCCCCCTATATCCAAACTCAATGCCCATAATGCAGAAATCCCCCCATCATACGTATTATCCCCGTATCCTCCAACCTCCAACCCACACCTACTACAACCTGCCCCTGCTACCAACCCCATCCTAAACAACAAAGACCAAGATGCCACCACCCCATGTAAAAATCGGAAAATCAACTCCCTAACTCTCGCCCTTAACCTCATCCTTCGCAACCCCTCCCATATCCCCCACCAATCATACAATGGAAAAACAGCCTCCCCCTCCACAGGGTCCCTCACCTCCCCAACCCTCCCCAAAATACTTGCAGTTAACCCCTTTGGCTACTTCACTGCTATGAGTCTCATCAACAAATCACAACACAACTTTAGCTCTTTCCCATCCCACCATCTCTGCAAGTCACTCATCACTGCACCCACTGTCCTCCCCCCTACCCCACTCAGCCTCACATAACATTGCTTCACATACACACATTTCAGTCTAAGATCTATAGGTATAAGCCCCAAACCCTCTAGCCCCACACGACACCTTACAACTTCCTTTCTCAACCACGATTTACCATACCCCCACACATACCTCAACACCCTAACTTCCAAATCTCTCCCACATGCTACAGCCTACTGTAAACTAACACATTGACCGCAATTATACATTGTTGCAAAGCTAAATCTCCTGGCCTCCATCCCCCCATCCTACACACCACTCCCCCCACAACCCTAGCCGAATTCACCCTCCTTGCCTCCCTAGAATCATTCATATAGATAACCCCACATATCTTCAACTGGCCACTACCTGCCACCCATACCTCTCTCCCAACCTACCCCCACCCACGTACCCACCTCTAATAGTTTAGACTTGACCCCATTGACTGACATACCTGTTGCTCTCCCAAAATTGCTAATTATTCTACTCACATTTCCAAGACCCTCTTCTCCACCCACCAAAATAGTTGTGTCATCCACATAACCTACTATGCCTGTTGCACACCCCATCCTTCCCACACACCTCCCACAATCAAACTATAAAAAGGATTTTTCATGCACGCAAACAGGATCTGAGACAGAGAGCACCCCTGCCGCAAACCCTTTCCCATACTCACCAACTTACCAACTCTTCCATTCACTTGCACCTGAACTTTCACATCCCTATACATCATTTCAGCCCATCCAACTATTTCCTCCCCAAACCCCTGCCTACACATTATCTTACACAAATAACCTGCATATGAAAGAGAGGAGCTTACGATGACGTTTCTGTCCGACTTGGACCATTTGCAAAGTCACACTGACTTTGTAAACGGTCCAAGTTGGACTGAAACGTTGTTGTAAGCTCCTCTCTTCCATTTGCGAGTTATTTGTGTATTGTTCCAGTCACGGTATTGTGCCTTTTTTTATTATTTACGCATTATCTTCCACAACATCTCTCTATCCACACTATCATACGCTGCTGTTTAATCCAGTCCCAGGACTCCCCCACCCCTTCTACCCTCTATAAAATCCCAAATCCTCCCATGACCCCTATACATACTATGCCCTGGGATCCCATACTGTACCTTCTCAATCACACTACCAATCACCTTCTTCATTCTATTTCCCAACACTCTCACAAATATCTTGTAGTCAGCACACATCATCGATAGAGCCCTATAATCCTGAACCATTGCCCCATCCCCCCCTTCTTAACAAGCACTACCACCCCCGTGTGCTGCATGTCCCCCATACACCCTGACTCTTTCATCTGATTGAAGGGACATACCAAAACTCCTTTTACCCGGTTCATCAGATAAAAATCACTTGGTATACCATCCAAACCAGGCGTCTTCCTTCTGCACATACCTTGCACCGCCATCCACACTTCACCTTCACTAATCTCACCCCCAAAGTCCTCCTTATCCCCTTCCCCCAACACTTGTGTACTACCCTCCACCAAAATATGACCCTCCCGCCCCTTACTCTCTACCCTCTTCAACGAATGTTCAAACCACTTATCCACATATATGCCCATCGCATCAGTCGTACTCAATGTTTGCCCTTTAATATACCATTCCATATCCTCACCCACCTCCAATCCCACCATAGTCATCCCCCGTCTCCTCTCACGAAACTGCCGTAAGACACTAGCGGACAGCCTGTCCCCCCATAGCATATCTTCCATTCCCCCATGCAACTTCACCGCATCAAACCTTTTATTCTGTATCTCCTTCAATCTCTCTTTCAAAAACCCTATTTCAGCCACCGGGTAAGAATCCCCCTCATAATAGCTGCTCAACTGCCCTTCAAGATATTTCTGCAAACCGTACCTCCATTGATTATCTTCCCTACCCTTCACCTTGTAATATTCTCTAATACCCGGTTTCACACACATCTCCCACCACCCCACTAGGTCCCCCTCCATCCTCCCTTTCTCCCATAATAATTCCCACCACTCCTCAAAACAAATTTGCCTCTCCTTCCTCTCAAGTAACCTCACATTACGTTTCCAATATCCTTCGAACCCACATCCACCAACACTTCCCTGTGCTCTGAAAACCCGATGTCCAATGTCTGTACCCTCCCCACGACCATATCCCTTGTTACATATTTTTTTTTTTTTTTTTTTTTAACACATCGGCCGATTCCCACCAAGGCAGGGTGGCCCGAAAAAGAAAAACTTTCATCATCATTCACTCCATCACTGTCTTGCCAGAAGGGTGCTTTACACTACAGTTATAAAACTGCAACATTAACACCCCTCCTTCAGAGTGCCGGCACTGTACTTCCCATCTCCAGAACTCAAGTCCGGCCTGCCGGTTTCCTGAATCCTTCATAAATGTTACTTTGCTCACACTCCAACAGCACGTCAAGTATTAAAAACCATATGCCTCCATTCACTCCTATCAAATACGCTCACACATGCTTGCTGGAAGTCCAAGCCCTCGCACACAAAACTTCCTTTACCCTCCCTCCAACCTTTCCTAGGCCGACCCCTACCCCGCCTTCCCTCCACTACAGATTTATACACTCTCGAAGTCACTCTGTCTCGTTCCATTTCTCTACATGTCCAAACCACCTCAACAACCCCTCCTCCCCTTGTTACATATATCCTATCCAAATGTGCTGCATAACCCCTTCTAATAAATGTATGCTCCACCTTCCACCCTGCCCCTCCTACAACATCACTCAAACTCCTACCACCCAAAGTTTCCCTCAATAACCCCAGCACACACCCCGCCTCCCTAGGTTCTACCTAATGACACAGTTCCAATCCCCACCATTAAAGTAATACCCAGCAACCCACCCAGATAATATACCAAAGAATCCCTAACAAAATCCTCCTTAACACACCTATTATTATCAGCTGGCATGTACACTCCCGCAAAACACACTCTAACCCCCCCCATACCCTGTCAACTCTCACAATCCTCCCCCCTTCCTCCCATCCCAGCAACTGAAATGGACTTGTCTCCTTCACCAGTATAGCAACTCTACCCTTTAATCTTCCAGCACACCCAGCAAACACTGTAATCATTCAAGAACAATTCATGCCCATACCTATAATTGTATTCCTGTATAAATCCCATATCAACAACATACTGTCTTAATGTCATCTCCACCCATCTCTGCTTTACCTCGGCCATGAGACCATTTACGTTAAGTGTTACCAGGAGCTATGACTCGACCCCTGCAACCACAACTAGGTGAGTACCTGAAAATATGGCTGCCTTCTCCTAGCCCCTTCCGACCCCTTAAACCCCCATTGCCCCTGCACACCACCTCAACCCAGGCCTTCTTAGACGACCTTTGAGCCGGTGTGAGGACATCGTCTTCCGACGCCCCCACCGACCATTTGCACGATTCCCCAATCACCTCCGTACCCACAACACTCTCATCCTTGTGTACAATTACTGTCACCTCATTCCTAATCATTCCACACTGCTCTGAGCTAATGCCCACTGCCCACTGCACATTCAGAGTGAACACCATCTCCCACCACTGACTCCCCACCGTCAACTGCAACTTCTCCCAGAGGACTACCTAGGAGGCCATTAAGCATCTGCAGAGGCTTGTCTATTCCCAGATCCAGGGACTCACCTTTGTCCCCGTACCCCACAACCTGTGGAGACTGAGACACCTGGTAGAGTCTGACATGACTCCCCAACTCCATTCACAATGTCACTCCAATGGGGCCACCACCTCTTGCTCAACCTCCACACTCAGCCTTTCATCCACCGTCGCCACCACATTCCTTACACCAGGGCGAGGAGCCTGTCGCCTCTCTCACACTGCTGCCACATGCTCATACGAGCCACACAGTCTACAGGTCCTCTTTTGACCAGCATATGTCACATACATCTGAGTTCTAAATCCATCCATGACGACATATGGCCTTTCATAACATCATCTTGTGGGTGAAGGAACCCTCTGGAAGTCCCACGTAGGGCCCCTCTGTCCACCTGCCCATCATCGTTGAATGTATCACACCATAGTCCTCTAACACGTCACAGATGTCAACTTCGTCCGCCTTGAAAGACATGTTCAGCATCCGTACCCAAGTATAATACTTAGATATGTTCTTGAGTTGTACCTCCAAACTCGAGTTGACAGTTATACGGACGTCCTGAAACTTGTCAACAATGCGATCGTAGACACTAGGCATCGCCAGTTTCACAAAGATATGGGATGCCCCATTGAGTGCAATTCCATACAACTCCTCATTCGCTATTCCATATGCATCCCTCAGAATTGCAGGCAGCACCACTGCAGCATTCGTAGGGTACACAGCGCCCCTCAACACTTCAACACAGACTGTGTTCACACGCTGGCAGGTTCCCATCGCCATTTTGTAGAAAACGTGACAACTCCCTTATACGCCACCAGAGAGCCAGCTCCACACAACCTTCCAGTACGAGGGCTGGAAGGAGAATGAGAAAGCTAAGCACCTACAAGGGGCAGGAGAGCTAAGGAAAGGGGCAGGAGAGCTAAGCACCCATAAGGGGCAGGAGAGATAAGGATCCACAAGGGGCTGGAGAGCTAAGGACCCACAAGGGACAGGAACAAAAACACTGGGAGGAAAAATGAAGGACATGACCCCCTAAGGCAGAAAGGAAAAAGAAAGATAGAAAAAGAAAGGAAGAATAGGAAAGAAAGGCAGAGAGAGCGGAGAAGAAATTATCAGGTTAAGTTACGTGTGTTGTGGAGTTTAGAGGATTTGACACCGAAATGAGAAATGAAGGCATCTACAAATCCTGGACAAAAATTCATATCACTAATACGGTTTTAGCGCTTTCTCTGACGAAAAAAAATTGTATGTTATTGAAACCTAAAAAATAATTATATTATATAAATTTAAAGGCACACGACAGATTTCTTTAATTTGCTTTGTAAAACATAAAAATCCAGTTATGTTTCTTCTTCATATTTTCATTTCACTTCATTTAATCTTACAATATTTAATTTTATTATGTTCTGTAATTAGTGCTGCCATTAATGGTGTTCAGTGTTAGAAACTAATTTACAACACTGTCTGCAGGTACTGTATTTGAAGGAGTTGAGAGGTCGATGAATAAGAGCGGAGAGATAAGTTCATGTCCTTACGCACAAGTGGGAGACCAGTGTCTGCTCTTCGTCACCTTCCAGATGGACACCCACGTTGACGCTCAGGCGCTGTGTCAAGGTTTCGGAGGTAACCTGGTCATGATCAAGACTGCCACGCAGCTGAAAGCCATCATGGATTACATCTATTCTGAAGGTAACAGCATTTTTTTATAATTTAAGAATACATCTCATGCATTTAAGGGCATAAGCAAGGAGGAACAGTGCAGCAGGTCTACTGGCCCATACTAGGCCAGTAGGCCGTTAATCTCAAATCCTCTAACGGAAGTAACAACACAACTCACTTTCAATGCCATTCAGTTTAAACTTCAGTTAACAATGCTTAGGAAATGAGGACCAATTAATCAATCATGAAAAAAACTATTTTATTTTATCTCAGATAAAATACTTGTTTTTGTGGTAGGCGGGGCGATGCTTGTACGATTATTATGTGTTATAGTATGGTGGTAATACTGTAGCTTTCTACACTTTATGTTACAGTATTAGTTACTGCAATCAGAGTTGAATCTAAACATCGGCGCCACCTAAGATCTGGTTCCATGACGATCATCTGTGCACCGGTCCAACGCATTGTTTCTGTGCATCACACATGCATTATTAATGTCGTTTCTGTCACATGCATTTTATGTTCACTTATCCATTCTTATTTTTATATATTTTTATTTAATTTGGGTGGCATCCCCTGTTAAGTCATATTATGATACATATGTCTGACGATCACGTTAATGAGGAACTGCGAAATATGAGTCAGAGTTGTTCTCTAAAATCTCATTTTTCAACTCTTGCACAATAAAGAAACATGTTTTTGTTAGACTAGAAAACAAACAAACAAGAAACGCTGTTTCACAAATGTTGAATAGAAAAATTGAGATACAAAATTTTACTATATTTACAGGAGATGCTACCAAAAGCTACTGGATAGACGGGATGTTCAACAATCAGACAGGCAGATTCACATATTCCTCAGATGAGGCAGTACCCATGGGTACACCATTCTGGGCTGCACGGTACGATTTGAAGGAGCCATCTGGTGAAGGCCTTTGTGCTGGTCTCTATGTATATGAACATTACTACATGAACGACTTTGCATGTAGCAATCTTTATTATCCTCTATGCGAGTTTCAGGTTTCCACAAGTGATGCAGGTAAGTGATCTTTTAAGCTTTTCTAGTCGTTACTGTGTTTATTTAATTACACTATGTAACAAAATTTCACTTTTG
Source organism: Cherax destructor (assembly GCA_009830355.1). NCBI lineage: Eukaryota > Metazoa > Arthropoda > Malacostraca > Decapoda > Parastacidae > Cherax > Cherax destructor. The sequence continues at coordinate 48,172 of WNWK01009356.1, read as the reverse complement.
TCGCGTTCCTGGGAAATAAGCATCGTTTTCCAATTCTTCATAACTAAACAAAATTTAAAAAGCAATTTTGATCCCAGAACTTTGCTTTTGTGGTTAGGACACTTCTGGAACACTTTCAAGAAAAACTGAAGTTCTAGGGTTTTGCTTGGCAAATATAAAAACAGGAGCTCACAAACCAGCATTCAGTTCAGCTCTGGCTGCCTGAGAAGACACATCAGAAGAAGTGAAATGGCATCAAGAGGCTGCAATCATTCTGCAGATGCATTCTGCCACATATGTGGTCAATTCATTAAGACAAGAGAAAAGAAGTTCTCTGCACCAGCATCTAAAAAAAAAGTGTGAAGCTTACAAAGCATATTTTGGCATTCCAGTTGGGGACCCAGACAATACCTGGGCACCTCATGTTGCTTGTGAACATTGTATGAAAACATTGGAAGGTAAGAAAGTCATTAGTTATATGAAGGGTAAAATCCTGAATAGGAACATTTTTTAAATGAAATGTATGTAACAGAAACTAATTCTTTTGTTCTTTTACAGGATGGTATAGAGGAGAAAAAAGAGCCATGAAGTTTGCTGTTCCTAGAATATGGTGTGAACCCACTGATCACTCAACCAACTGCTATTTCTGCCTGGTGGATCCTTCCAAACGCCGAACTGAGAAAAATGCGCCTGCTATTTCTTATCCAGACCTTCCCTCTTCTATTGCACCAGTACCACACAGTGCTGATCTTTCTGTACCTACACCTCCAGAAAGAAGTCAACCGTCAGAAGAAGAAAGAAGCAAATCAGAAAATGAAGAGCACAGTGAACAAGACTATGATCTCACAGATGCAGCTGTTGGGAGGAATCCTTACTACCCAAACCAAACAGATCTCAATGACCTTATCAGAGATCTTGGTTTGACAACGCCAAATGCCGAGCTTTTGATTTCAAGGCTCAAGGAGTGGGACTTGATGGATGAAAGTGTGCAAGTGACAAGCCAAAGACAACGTCACCAACATTTCTCAAGCTTCTTCACTAATGAAGACAGGTTGTGTTACTGTAATGATGTATCAGGCCTGTTGATGTAATTGGAATTGCATGCAATCCAAATGAGTGGAAACTCTTCATTGACAGCTCCTCCAGAAGACTAAAAACTGTACTTCTGCACAATAGGAACAAGTATCCATCTCTTTCCTTGGCTCATTCAGTGCATGTTAAGGAGGACTACAACAGTGTCAAACTCTACTGGAAGCTTTGAACTATGATAAGTATTACTGGGAGGTTATTGGAGACTTCAAAATGGTGGCATTTTTTATGGGACTCCAAGGAGGTTTTACCAAGTTTTTCCATTATCTCTGTCATTGGGATAGTAGAGAGCGAGCAGCACATTACCAGAGTAAGCACTGGCCTCAAAGGACTGAGTTCTCAGCAGGAAGAGGATCCACCATTGGTGGATCCTCAAAATGTTCTGTTCCCTCCATTACACATCTAACTAGGGCTAATGAAACAGTTTGTTACAGCTCTTGACAAAGAGTCTGCAGCCTTCAAGTATCTTCAAGACTTCTTTTCCAAGATATCAGAGGCAAAGGTGAAGGCTGGCTTCGTCACTGGACCACAAGTCAGGAAAATCATGGAGTGTTCAGAATTTCCAAAGAAACTCAAAAAGAAGAAAAAGGAAGCCTAGAAGAGTTTTGTTGCTGTAGCACAGGGCTTTCTGGGCAACAAAAAGGCAGACAATTAAATGGAACTTGTTGAGACCTTGGTAAAAAGCTATGGTCAGATGGGCTGTAGGATGTCTCTTAAGGTCCATATCTTTAATGTTCATCTTGACAATTTCAAGGAGAATATGGGAGCATACTCAGAGGAGCAAGGGCAGCGCTGCCACCAAGATATAATGGACACAGATATCAAGAATCTTATAATGAAAACATGATGGGAGACTACAGTGGGAGCTGAAATGGGAAAGTGATTTGTTGCTGCTCCCAAATCTAGAAATACTGCTCAATTTTCAATTTGTAAATGTTTCAGAAAATTTAAAATAAAATTTACGTAAATTTTAATTTATGTAAATTTTATTTATTTCATTGTATGTTTTTGTTTTACATCCAAAATTAGCAAAAAATATTGAAATGTAGCCATTGTTTGTCAAAAATTAATCGTGTAAACCACAAAAGCAAAGTTTAAAAGGAATAATGAACATTTTCTATTGTTTTGCAATAAAAGGAGTTGGAAAATAACACTTACTTGCCAGGAACAAAAGTTGTGTTACATAGTGAATTATTCGTACATGAATTCAACATTCATGTTCATAAAACAGTCTCTACTAAAAAGTGCATCGTTATTATTAATTTGTGTCAACCTACTACTAACAAATATAATAAAAAAGTCAATCATAATTTAAAGAAAATGAGAAACATTTTTTGATACCAACGATCTATTTACATTAATAAATAATCAACATAGTGTTAACATAAGCAAGCATAATTAACAACAGTTTTAACAGACTCTCTCTCACTTGAGTGAATATTAAAATACCAACTGGTTGGTAAGACATGTGCAACAGTTACGTATCTTTATTCCGAAAAGTTTCGCCTACACAGTAGGCTTCTTCAGTCGGGTACAGAAAAGTTGGTAGAAGCAGAAGAGATGTGAAGATGTAATCAGTCCATCACCCTTGAACACGTACTTTTGAGGTGGTCAGTCCCTCGGCCTGGAGAATAAATAGATTTTGTTCCATTGTCTGAAACAATTTGAAATTGTACCCTGCACTCAGGAGAGTCTCCTAACTGCTGGTTACTACTGCATCAGTTACTAAGACATGAATAACTGGAATTCTTCATTGTTTTTTTTATATATCTTTTTTATTGTCATAAGGAAATCCAGAAGAAGTGCAGCAGGTAGAATGCGAAGGGACGTTCACTGCTGTTGGCAGTAAGTGCCTGTTCTTCCTGACGCACGAGCACCTCTCCTGGGTAGAAGCTTCTGGAGGGTGTCTTCTGCTGGGAGGAGAGCTGGCCATCATTGACCACATTGAGGATCTCAGAGCCATTTACCTGCATATACACAATAATGGTCAGTATACAAAAAACATATTAAACAATATGATAAAGAGTTAGCGTCTCACTATTATTTTATTGACACTGACATGCAACGAGTGTGTGTGTGTGTGTGCATGTATATATATGTACATTATATATATATATATATCTATATATATATATATATATATATATATATATATATATATATATTCTTCCTTGAAGTCTTTTTATCCACTTCTCCGAGGCAATGGGTCCCACAATTGACACCAGAGGTGGACCCCATCCTTATATATATATATATATATATATATATATATATATATATATATATATATATATATATATATATATTATATATATATATGTATATAAACAAACACTGATCTCTGGCCGACGAGACTCAGACCTACGAACCTCATGACAAGGTACGCAGTGCTTTGCCGACCGTACCACACTGGTCCAATACCTTGGCATCCAGCTTTCGCTAGACGTTATTCCAAGGTAGCCAGCTTTCAGGCAGGAGGCTTACAGCTTTTCATCTCATCCCCTACATGCATCGACACACAATGCTAGGAATTCGCATTGTAGGGGATGAGATGAAAGCTGTAAGCCTCCTGCCTGAGCTGCTCTTGAATAACGTATAGCAAGCTGGATGCCAGGTATTGACCAGTGTGTACGGTCGGCAAAGCACTTACCTTGTCATGAGGTTCGGGTTCGAGTCTCCTCGGCCAAGATCAGTGTTTTGAATATTTCGCCTGCTCTTGCGAATTCCTAGCATATATATATATATATATATATATATATATATATATATATATATATATATATATATATATATATATATATATATATATATATATATATATATATATATATATCCATGGGGAAGTGGAATAAGAATCTTTCCTCCGTAAGCCATGCGTGTTCAAAAAGTCAACTAAAATGCCGGGAACAATGGGCTAGTAACCCCTTTTCGTGTATAGCTTACTAAGAAGAAAAAGAATAAAACCGTCAAAGTGGGATGTTTGAATGTGCGTGGATGTTGTGCTAATGATAAGAAAGAGATGATTGTAGTTGTTATGAATGAAAAGAAGCTGGATGTCCTGGCTTTAAGTGAGACAAAGCTGAAGGGCGTAGGAGAGTTTCAGTGGAGAGAAATAAATGATGGGATTAGGTCAGGGGTTTCACACAGAGTTTCCTTTTAAAGTTCCTTGATAATGTGAGTAGTCACGAAAGCGCTTTGAATTCTTCTATTTTTTCATAGTGGTTTTCTTGCATATTTTGATATCACCTGTTTACTGTGATCTTTTGCATATATATATATATATATATATATATATATATATATATATATATATATATATATAAAAAACCATTGAGAGTGTGTGGGAGGTCAAGACCCCAGGTTCATTGAAGCAGCCATGCGGTGGGACACCCTTGCAGACTCCTCCAGTAGACCAGCCCCTCCTAAAGAGCACAAACAGTCCCACTGGGACAAACCGATCATGGAAAAATTGCCATCACAATGCTCACCAACGCTTCAGGAAAGGACAAAGCTCGTCTGCTAGTGGTGAAGGCACAACACTCAGGAGATTTCCTTCTAGCCATTCCCTATTCCTCCCTGGGCACTCGACTCGACCCACAGGCCATTCGGATTGGTGTTGCTCTTCGCCTAGCCGCCCCCATACTCACCGAACATAAGTGTATTTGCTGCAGGGCGACGGCTGATCCATTCGGACTTCATGGTCTCGTGTGTCACACATCAGAAGGGAAGTATGCTAGACATGAGGAAGTCAACGACATCATAAAGAGAAGCCTCGCCACAGCCCGTTGCCCAGCTCAACGGAAACCACAAGTGTAAAGGTCTGATGGAAGTAAAAAGCGTCCTGATGGAGCCACTATGCTACCCTGGAAGGATGGTAAGCAGATGGTTTGGGACTACACCTGTGCCGCCACAATGACAGACACCTACTTGCCATACTCAGTAGCTTAAGGGGGTGGAGCTGCCAGCCACAGGGAGACCCAGAAGACCCGCAAATATGAAGGTTTTTCCCCTTGCTGTAACTTCATCCCAATAGGGTCGGAGACCCTTGGAGCATGGGGCAAGTGTGCTCTATAGTTTCTCAAAGAGTTGGGTGAAAAACTCATCATTGTAACCAAGGACCACAGGGCGGCCAGCTTCCTCTTTCAGAGACTCAGTGTTGCGATCCAGAGGGGAAATGCCTGCAGCATTCTGGGCACGCGGCCCACTACCGGGGAGCTGGACGAAGTATTTGAGATGTAGCTCTGAGTTGTTATCTATGTTGTTTTACTCCCTATTGTATTCGTGTCAATGTATTTTGTCTTTAAATAAAGTAGTATATACAAAATATAGGGTGTAGTAGGAGAAAATTTTCAAACAGCTTCAGGGAGTTTATATATATATATATATATATATATATATATATATAAACATTGTCTCTACGTAGGCAGCAGGTATCGAATCTCCAAACTCAAACCTATGTATGGTTCCTCCCTCCATTACATCACTTACCAGACTTCTCCACTTCCTGACAACTCTATGACTAAAGAAATACTTCTTAACATCCCATTGACTCATCTGGATTTTCAACTTTCAATTGTGACCCCTTGTTTCTGTGTCCCATCTCT
>WNWK01009356.1:0-37500 GCA_009830355.1 Cherax destructor | reverse complement strand
GTGCTCATGGCGCAGTGCTCATGGTGCAGTGTTGAAGGTGCAGTGCTCATGGCGCAGTGCTCATGGCGCAGTGCTCATTGTGCAGTGTTGATGGTGCAGTGCTCATGGCGCAGTGCTCATGGCGCAGTGCTCATGGTGCGGTGCTCATGGCGCAGTGATCATTACGCAGTGCTCATGGCGCAGTGCTCATGGTGCGGTGCTCATGGTGCAGTGCTCATGGCGCAGTGCTCATGGCGCAGTGTTCATGGTGCAGTGCTCATTTCGCAATGATCATGGTGCAGTACTCATGGTGCAGTGCTCATGGTGCAGTGTTGATGGCGCAGTGCTCATGGTGCAGTGCTCATGGTGCAGTGCTCATGGCGCAATGGTCATGGTGCAGTGCTCATGGTGCAGTGCTCATGGTGCAGTGCTCATGGTGCAGTGTTGATGGCGCAGTGCTCATGGCGCAGTGTTCATGGTGCAGTGCTCATGGCGCAATGGTCATGGTGCAGTGCTCATGGCGCAGTGCTCATGGTGCAATGGTCATGGTGCAGTGCTCATGGCGCAATGGTCATGGTGCGGTGCTCATGGTGCAGTGCTCATGGTGCAGTGTTGATGGCGCAGTGCTCATGGTGCAGTGGTCATGGTGCAGTGTTCATGGCGCAGTGCTCATGGTGCAGTGTTCATGGTGCAGTGTTCATGGTGCAGTGCTCATGGTGCAGTGTTCATGGCGCAGTGTTCATGATGCAGTGTTCATGGTGCAGTGTTCATAATGCATTGCTCATGGTGCAGTGTTCATGGCGCAGTGTTCATGATGCAGTGTTCATGGTGCAGTGTTCATGGCGCAGTGCTCATGGCACAGTGCTCATGGTGCAATGGTCATGGTGCAGTGCTCATGGCGCAATGGTCATGGTGCGGTGCTCATGGTGCAGTGCTCATGGTGCAGTGCTCATGGTGCAGTGTTGATGGCGCAGTGCTCATGGTGCAGTGCTCATGGTGCAGTGTTCATGGCGCAGTGCTCATGACACAGTGCTCATGGTGCAATGGTCATGGTGCAGTGCTCATGGCGCAATGGTCATGGTGCGGTGCTCATGGTGCAGTGCTCATGGTGCAGTGCTCATGGTGCAGTGTTGATGGCGCAGTGCTCATGGTGCAGTGCTCATGGTGCAGTGTTCATGGCGCAGTGCTCATGGTGCAGTGTTCATGGTGCAGTGTTCATGGTGCAGTGCTCATGGTGCAGTGTTCATGGCGCAGTGTTCATGATGCAGTGTTCATGGTGCAGTGTTCATGGTGCAGTGTTCATGGTGCAGTGTTCATGGTGCAGTGTTCATGGTGCAGTGTTCATTGCGCAGTGTTCATGGCGCAGTGGCTGAGTACCAATAGTTTAGCTGCATAACTTCTGTGGAAAGGTGTTGGTTGTTGGTGTCATTGTTGTCTCAAGACATCTTGTCTGCCCAAATCGTTTTAGGGAATTATTAGTTTAGCTGAGTGAACTTCACAATGTGTTCCTCTGTTGTTATACTCAGGTGTTATTTTGGTCGTCCAGTCTGCAAGCGTTTTGGTGTTCCGAAAGTCTGGTTTTAAGTGTTCTTGATGTTTCACGTCGACACGATGAAGAAATTAACAAATGTGCAACATCTGTGAATCTTTAATTGTAGACGTTTTGTCATCCAGAGGCTTTATCAATACAATCCAAGGACATTGTGAGAAGACTGTAGAACTATATACACAAGACGAGATAATCAGTACCTCAGCCTTGGAGTGGATGATGAGCACCGTAGCCTTGAAGAATCTGATGCACAGGCATCATGATGATGATTGGAGTTTTATATACTAATGTCAGATGAGGGACGTGCAACAGACAAAGGCACTGTCACTGGTAGGCTGGATTGCCCAGTGGAAGTAGGTCATTCCCAAGGACTGGGCCAGGGGTAGGCAAAAAGGCTGTGGTGGACGAGGCTTAGAGACTAATTACTTCTAACTCCTCGTCATCCACCGTTCCTCCTTGTTTTGGACTGATGAACCCACTGGCTAACGAAACTTTCCTCCACACTAAAGATACCCAAATATTGCATAAATGTCTCATTTATCACCTTATCGGTTTTATAAATCATTTATACAACATTACATCCATCTCACAGCTTGCCACCTGACGCCCTCCGCTCTATATACTCCTTTCTTACTTCTCTCTCTATTAGAACCACAGAAACCACTTGTGGCGTAACGTTTCCTTAATAAATGTGTTAATACGTGTCTTCCCTGCAACATGTCAGTATCACCACACCACTTTCATCAATCATTTATCAGTGGGACATATTATTTAAGGGAGGACACTGCAATCATAGCTGTGAGCCTATATGTAAAAACTTGTAATTACAAAAAGATAATTAGAAATGCGTAATTACACAGACACTATAAATTCTGTTGAGGTAATGAGACAAAATTTACATCTAAATTCTGCTAAGTATCTGAAAGGGAATTACTAAAATAGTGTCATGTACAGTAGTTTGTGATAAAATGGTGATGTGTAGCAGTCATAAGATGGTGACTTGTAGCTGTTTTAAGATGGTGACATGTAGCTGTTTTAAGATGGTGACATGTAGCTGTGGTAAGATGGTGACATGTAGCTGTTTTTAGATGGTGACATGTAGCTGTGGTAAGATGGTGACATGTAGCTGTGGTAAGATGGTGACATGTAGCTGTTTTAAGATTCTAACATGTAGCTGTTTTAAGATGGTGACATGTAGCTGTGGTAAGATGGTGACATGTAGCTGTGGTAAGATGGTGACATGTAGCTGTGGTAAGATGGTGACATGTAGCTGTGGTAAGATGGTGACATGTAGCTGTGGTAAGATGGTGACATGTAGCTGTGGTAAGATGGTGACATGTAGCTGTGGTAAGATGGTGACATGTAGCTGTGGTAAGATGGTGACATGTAGCTGTGGTAAGATGGTGACATGTAGCTGTGGTAAGATGGTGACATATAGCTGTGGTAAAATGGTGACATATAGCTGTGGTAAGATGGTGACATATAGCTGTGGTAAGATGGTGACATGCAGATGACAGTATAGCTTCTTTCATAATTACATACAGCATCATAATTTGTAACAAATAAATTTGATTTATTTCATTTTACGATAATACTTAATTTAGAATAGTGGGTATCAGATTTTAGTTATCGGTTCATACAAGTCTTTTGCTTCTTCTTCCAGAAGAAGCAAAATTTGTCAGATGCCATTATTACCGTCGAGGTGTCTGGTTCATTCAGTATTCATTATGCATATACGACAAGAACATTGTGAAACAATATATTCTCATTCCTTAAATTTGTAATTATGAATTATTTGTTCTAGGTTCTCCATTCTGGGGGTGTACGCATCACTCTCCCTACATTGAACCTGACTTCAACTCCACCCTAAACTGCCTGGGTCTGCAGGCAGCGGGCGCGCATTACTTCAGAGCTGCGGAGTGCCAGACACTTCAGTTTCCTCTCTGCATGGCTTCCTAAAGACTGAAACACTTTTTTCAATCTGGCATCTTTACCTCTGCTATCTTCTGTGTCTTTATAACAACTCAGTAAAAAAAATACAACTTTTCATTCATCCCTTATTCCCTTCCCGTTTTCAGCCTTTGGGATTCTCTCCACAGGCATTCTGGTTCCTAGGTAGGGAAAGGGTACCGTGGTCCATCCCATTCCGTTGATGTTCTTGGCGGTGATGTGGTTTACCGTGGAATCTGGATCGCCAGGGGATGTCCCGATCCCTCTCCGGTCTCCTGGGTGTCTTTCGGGTGATGGGTGTATCTCTGGAGGCCACCTTTCGGATTCCGGGGGTGGTGGCCAAACGAGGTATGCCTTGTGGCTGGTGTCTGGCCGCCCTTTCTTTTGTCCACTGAGGTGGCTCAGTGGATGTGAGGTTGCTATCCCGGATTGCTGGTTTACTGGCATGAAGGGTAGGGTATGGCACGGGTTCCATGCCGCATCTGCACTACTTGCGGTGCTGAGATCCTCGTGGGCACGGAGGGAGATTCACGCCCCTTTCATTCCTCCACATTCCCCACTTTTTTTTTTTTTTCTTCTTTCTATTTTTTTTCTAAAAAACAAAAAGAAAGAATAACCTAACCATGGACGTCCCACTCCGTGAACCTACTACCCCCGGGCCCCTTCCTGATACCGCACCCTGTTCTGACCCTGCCTCGTTCTTGGACCACTCTTTGGACACTTCCAATACCCCTGTACCTCTTGCTTGTGCAGGTTCGTCACCTGCTTCAGGTACCGGGGTTCCGACTGGCCCCTTTGATACGTCTGACCTCTGCTCTTCTTTGACTATGCTTCCGTCTTCTCTTTTCCCTGATGATACTTCGTCACTTCATTCTCATTCAACTCAGAAACGACCGGCTCGTCACGCACTCCCCTTAAACATTTTGTTTCACACTACACAATTGACTAAGTTTTTTACTCTGAGACCGACTTCTTCTACTGCCTATCTTTCCGATCATAGTATTGGTAAGGCGCTCCTACGCCATGTGGGTAAAGATATCTCCTTTCACGCTCTTAAGAGCAGCACACGCATCATCACGGTCCAGAATGCTAGCCAAGCTCGCGATCTTTCTCTCCTTATGACCATAGATGCTATTCCTGTCACTATTGAAAAACATCATTCTCTCAATTCTTGTAGTGGTACTGTCATTCTGCCCCATACCATTGTCCAACAGAATTTCCAGATATGTGGTGGCGACATTCTGGAGCAGTTTGAGCTCAAAGTTGAAGACGATATCCTTGCAATATTGCTCACTTAACATATGACTGCCGTGAACTTGCACCCTCGGTCTACATTGCGGGACACCTTTCACAAGTTTGAAAGGTGATCCCTACACCGCAACAGTGTAGAAACTGCTGGCTTTTTGGTCATCCGGCAAAATATTGCAGGTCCATGGCCGAATGCCAAGTCTGTGGTGCCGAAGACCATACCAGTCCTTCTTGTAGTCTACGTCCTCTTGCCTTAATTGTCGAGAGGCTCACCCATCTTACTCTCGTCGTTGCCAAGTTTACTTAAATGAGCGTGAAATCCGTTGTCTCAAAGAGGCGGAAGGCTTCCCATATGCAATGGCTGTCTCTCATCTACGCCTTCAAGGGGGACTTTCCCATATTTCCTATTCTCGCGTTGCTAAACGTTCCCCCACTTCTGGGTCCCAACTCCCGCAGCTTCCTCTGTGATCACCCCTTCCTCAGTCACCCCTGTCTCGAATTCTTTTGCTGTCCTGGGCTCCAAGGTCCCTACCTCGGCACCTCATTTTCTTCTCACCTCTTCTTCTACTCACTCACACGGTTCTGTGTCTACACGCCCTCTTCCAACACCTCCTCCTCATCGCACCTCTACTTCCCAGAAGTCCAGCAAAAAATCCCCATAGTTAAACTCTCCTCTCACCCCTCCTTCCCTTCTTCAACCTTCACATTATTCCTTCTCAGTTTCTGTGTCTGGTTCCTCACCTCCAACTAGTTCTGTTACATGTGTGGAGGTTCATCCTCCTCCTCATTCAATATCTTTATCCCGTCTCCTCCCAAGTTTCTTCCTCTTCTGCCCCCTCTCAGGTCGCTTCCACTAATGTTCCCTCCTAAGCCCCTTTGACAGTTCCTTCTTCCATTTCCTCACCCCTTACTTTACTATAGTTCATAGTCTCCCCGATCGTTGCTCACACTCATCCTTCCATCTCTAAAGTGGTCCCACATCCTGCGTCTTTGTCCTCTGAAACGCTTGAAGCTATCTCAGAATATATTGCAGACTCGAACGTTGATGCGTTGATGGGCACCGCTCCACCTCCGGTTCCTCCTCCTCTCTCTTCTCTGTCTACACACCTCCTTTCTTCACAGCATCCCAATCCTTCGTGGCTTAAAAGTTTTCCACTGCCTACACACGTGGACTTTTCTAACCCTACTAGTCCGTAGATACCTCTACCTTCGGCTTTCTTGTATCTTTCTCTTCAAAATCACGGCTTATTTACAGTGGAATATCCGCGGCCTCAGAGGTAACCGGGGTGAGCTTCAGGTGTTGCTCTCCCAGTTTTCCCCTGTTGGTGTTTGTTTACAAGAACCCAAATTACATTCCGCTGTTATCCATCCCTCTTCAGGCTATGATTTATTGTATTCATCGGATCCTTTTTCCGATGGAACCTTTAATGAAAGTGTTCTAAAATAATTATTAAAAATAGAGCACATATCATTCTCCTTGTCAGTAAGATGTCCAGAGTTATTTTTAAGGGGACCTATCTTATCTCTAACTTTTGTTCTATAAACCTGGAAAAAACTTTTTGGGTTAGTTTTTGAATCTCTAGCAACTTTAATTTCATAGTCCCGTTTAGCTTTTCATATCCCCTTTTTAACGTCCCTCTTAATGTCAGTATACTGATTTATAAGATGACCCTCACCTCTTTTTATGCGCCTATAAATTCCTTTCTTCTGCCCTAAAAGATATTTGAGCCTATTATTCATCCATTTTGGGTCATTTCTACTTGATCTAATTTCTTTATGCAGGATAAATGTTCTTTGGGCTGCCTGTATAGTGTTAAGAAAACTGTCATATTGATAGCTCTCTTTGTTACCCCAGTCCACAGTTGATAAGTGTTCCCTAAGTCCATTATAATCTGCTAAGCGAAAATCTGAAACCGTTACTGAATTATCCCTACTATCATACATCCATTCAATGCTAAAGGTAATTGACTTGTGGTCACTTGAGCCGAGTTCCTCTGTAATTTCTAAATTATTAACAAGGGTATCCTTGCTTGCCAGAACCAAGTCAAGTAGGTTATTTCCCCTTGTAGGTTCTGTCACAAACTGCTTCAAAAAACAATCCTGAACTACTTCTAAAAAGTCGTTAGATTCTAAATTCCCTGTCAAGAAATTCCAATCAATCTGACTAATGTTAAAGTCCCCTAGAATTACTACGTTATCGTGCCTTGTGGCCTTAACAATTTCCTCCCAAAGTAGTCTCCCTTGTTCCCTATCTAAGTTTGGAGGACGGTAAATCACGCCTAAAATAAATTTTTCACACCCCTCTGAAAATTCTATCCAGACAGACTCTGTATGTGTTAATTCAGACTTTATACCCGTTTTTATGCAACAATTTAAATGATCACGGACATAGAGTGCCACCCCACCCCCCTTCCCGATACTTCTGTCTACTTGGAACAATTTAAAACCCTGAATGTGACATTCGGCAGGCAAGTCCCGATTTTTCATATTAAACCATGTCTCAGTTATTGCAAAAACATCAATATTACCCGTACTTGCAACTAATCTCAACTCGTCCATCTTATTCCTAGCACTACGACTATTGGTGTAATAAATATTTAAAGACCTTCCTTTCTCTTTACCCTTCCTGCTCATCTCTGTTTTTCCACTATACCTATTACTGTCCTTGTCATCTAGTGTCACTAGCTTTCCACTATCCACCTTATTCTGCCTATTACTAGTTCTCCTAGAACTTATAATATTACTACACTGGGACTTCTCTGTTTTTCCCCCAAAACCCATACCACTAACTATTTCTAGTTTAAAGCCCTAACAGCTCCCTCCACTGCAGTTGCCAGTGCCCCCACCCCAGACCTCCTGGATAAGTGAACCCCATCCCTGGCATACATGTCATTTCTTCCAGTATCTGTTAGCCACATTCTGTTGGACTGCCCACTCTATCAACGAGCATGCAGAATTTACCTCCAACGTCGTCTTCGCTCTGCTGCCCTTTCTTTACCTTCCCTTCTTGCTCATGGACCCTCCTTTAATTCAGACTCTCTCATTGACTTTTTGACAGAAACTGATTTACTACACAAACTCTGAAGATGATGCCTTTAGCACTCCCCATACAGATTGCGAGAAGGACTTGGGGGTGATGGTAAGCAGCAACCTTAAACCAAGACAGCAATGCCTAAGCGTACGTAATAAGGCAAATAGATTACTGAGATTTATATCAAGAAGTGTTAGCAACAGAAGTACAGAGGTTATATTACAGCTTTATACATCATTAGTAAGGCCTCACCTAGATTACGCAGTTCAGTTCTGGTCTCCATATTACAGAATGGACATAAATTCGTTAGAGAACATTCAGGGTAGAATGACTAAATTAATACATAGCATTAGAAATCTTCCTTACGAAGAAAGATTGAAGAGCCTTAAATTACATTCACTTGTAAGACGTAGAATGAGGGGAGACATAAGAACATAAGAATGGAGGAACACTGCAGAAGGCCTACTGGCCCATACAAGGCAGGTCCTTATCAAAACCACCACTACCTAAGAATTTACTCCTGTACTCACGACACTAATCAAACCCAGCCCCTCCCACTCATATATTTGTCCAATCTCTTTTTAAAGCCACCCAAGGTCCTAGCCTCTATCACCCTACTCGGAAGATTGTTCCACGCATCTACAACTCTGTTCGAAAACCAGTACTTGCCTATATCCTTTCTAAATCTAAATTTATCCAATTTAAATCCGTTATTTCTGGTTCTTACTTGGTTCGATATCCTCAGTATTATATTAATATCTCCTTTGTTTATGCCCATCATCCACTTGTACACCTCGATGATATCTCCCCTCATTCTACGTCTCTCCAGAGAGTGGAGATTCAATGCTCTAAGTCTATCTTCATACGGGAGATTTCTTATACTGTAAATCATTTTAGTCTTTCTTCTTTGTATGTTCTCCAATGAATCTATATCCATCCTGTAGTAAGGAGACCAAAACTGAGCTGCATAATCCAAATGAGGTCTCACTAGTGATGTATAGAGCTGTAAAATAACTTTTGGACTTCCGTTGCTTATACTTCTTGAAATAAATCCTAGTAATCTGTTAGCCTTATTGCGCACACTTAGGCACTGTTGTCTTGGCTTTAGATTTCTGCTTACCATGATTCCCAAGTCTTTTTCACATTCTGTATGATCAAGCTCAACTTCACCTAGTTTATAAATTCGAGGGATATTTTCATTACCAACGACTAGTACCTTACACTTGTCCACATTAAACTTCATCTGCCACTTTTCAGACCAAGACATTAATTTATCCAAATCCTCCTGGAGTTCACTGGTATCCTCCTCAGAATGAATTATACGGCCTATTTTTGTATCATGATCGAGGTATACAAGTGGAAAATGGGAATTAACAAAGGGGATATAAATAAGGTCTTGAGGATATCTCTCCAAGAGAGAACCCGCAATAATGGATTCAAGTTAGATAAGTTTAGATTTAGAAAGGATATAGGAAAGTATTGGTTTGGAAATAGGGTAGTTGATGAGTGGAACAGTCTGCCTAGTAGGGTTATTGAAGCTAGGACCTTGGGTAGTTTCAAATTTAGGTTGGATAAATTCATGAGTGAGAGGGGTTGGATTTGAGTGGGAATTGCACATGAGTAAATAGAATTATCAAAGCTTATTTCTTGGGTAGCATTTAAGATTGGGTTGAACAAATATCTTGTTAGTGGGATGGAATGTGAAGGACGTGCCTAGTATGGGCCAACAGGCCTGCTGCAGTGTTCCTCCTTTCTTATGTTCTTATGTTCTCAGTCCCTTCTTCCTCAATCTCTTGCTACCCTCTATCCCTGCACTATCCACTGCCCCACTGTACTCCATACCCTAATAATCATCCCTCTCCCTCTTACTACCCAATATCCCTGCATCCTGCCCTGCCCTGCTGCGCTGCATGACCCTTGTGGTTTAGCGCTTCTTTTGAATATAATAATAATAATGGGGAGGCTGGATTTGAGAAGGATCGCAAGGGATGGGTAAGTACATTTGTTGTTATGTAGGTAACGATGAAGAGGCTTCCTGGTAAGGGGTTCAGCAATATTGTAAGGGTCGTTGTTCCGGTTGAAATTGTTGGATATACAGATGGGTGTTGATTCCAAGATTCTGCGACGCTGAGTGTCTTCTCTGGTGATGAATTTTGCGTCTCTGCAGTTGATTAAATGGTTGTGGAACTTTCACTTCTCAACATTTTCCACCTGACTCTTCACCTCACTATGCTACCTATATATACACTCGTGTAGTTTTCGCTCAGGTTGCCGGGTCACCATTTGGAGAAGACCCGGGCCGGATGTACCGGCGAACATACAACAACAAATCCGCTCAGGTAGATCTGTTTGTGACTAGATAAAGCCCACTGTGTCAGTGAAACGTTGCTGTGGCATGCTAAGAGTATGTTACAATTTATTCGGGGTATGTCACGCTCCCATAAAGGCTACCTCCCAACCAGCGAACCAGGTGCTAAGGGTTTAATGATCAATAGGGCACCCGTCGTTAAATCAGTACCTTGGATCATTAGCCATTCACAGGCAAATCCGCCAAAGCTGAAGCAACGTGGTTCATTTGTGGTAAGCGAACAACAGATTTGCCTGGCCGCTGGTTGAGCACGGTGTACATTCTCTGGCTTCTGCTTTGCCATCTGTCACCGTGGTGTACACTTACCATTGTTTCTGTACATATTGCATAGTGTACATACTTGTATATATCATCTGGTGAAGGCAGATATTCATAAGATTCTATTGTTGAGTTTTGTTTGCTCCACATTCCCATTACGACAAGGTCTCACAGGCCATTCTTTACCTGTGTTAATAATAATCGTCAATAAAGGATCACTACTGCATTTGTCTATTTTTTACAAATATAATAAGAATAAAAAGAGAAAAGCTTGGAAAATAACTATTAGTGAAGGTTAAAATTGAAACTGAAAACCTTTATTAATACCTTATGTGATTGTTCCCAGTCACAGAAAAAACTAACTTTAAGAAGCAGACACACCAAGATATTGGTAATGAAACTGTACAGAACTACTAATGGAGTAGACGGTGAAACAAACTGGGAGGAGAAGCACAAAATGTTTAGGGAAATAATATAATTGTCCGATTTCAATATACTTTTATTGTAAGTTAAGGTGTTCAGAAGTCTATACTAGAAGTTCCATGAAGTTTGCCTTAAAAAATAACGAATCTTGGTATGGCAACATTGCAGTACCTTTTTTGCAAAAATGTTAATACTTATGATGTTGTAGTTGACATTGCACAGCAAGTAAATGCTAAAGACGTATTCTATACCAGGAAATGAATATTGGATTATACTGAATCCTACAAAAAAATAGATTTTTGATGTTTTTCGGGGGATGAAAAAAAGGTAGAGGCTTTTAAAAATTCCAAGCAGAGGTTTGTAAAATCCTGATTCCTGAATAATGCGTGCAAAAATCATAAGAATATATTCATAAATAATGAAACGGTTACTGATATGAAACAACTAACTTTTGAGAAAAATCACAATGTGATTCATGGCCACGAAGCGTCGTTATTGGCCCTCCACCTCTCCTCATCCTTGTCTCCCACAGGTTTCTCAAGTGCTCCCTCCTCTTCCTACATAATCTTTCCTCACTTTTGATAAGATTCCAGCAGAAAATAAAAAATCCACGAATTTGGGAAGAGATCAGTGCCATGTTAGAATGTTTGCAGTTGTATGAGTAACTTAGAGCACACAATGTGAATGATCCTCTCTCTCTCCTCTTCAAGGGAGGCTCCTTGACGTGGCGAAGAGGCTCTTGGTCTAAGGAATTAGACCTTTTGATCTCCTTCCTTAGACCAAACCTAATTACCCCCCAATCCTCCCTTCCCTATCCCATCCTCTCCATCTCCCCCTTTTTCCTTTCCTTCCCCCTCCCAACCCTCCCCTTTTCCCCATTCTGTTTGTAGCCTCTGGGGTCCTCCCCTCTAGCGTTACAGTTTATAGGTAGTAGGAAGTGTGCCGGAGTTCATCCCATTCTATGATGATCCTCGGGTGTGGTGTAGTTTGCCGTGGAATCTGGATTATCTGGAGGCGCCCTGCTTCCTTTCTGGATTTCCGAGTTCGAATCTCCTCTGATACTGCTGGAAAGCATTAGGGCTGTGTTTCCATAAGACACCTGCTGTCCGTGTCCATGTTTACCCATCAGTTTAAAATGGGTAACTGTGTGTTAGTTGACTGGTGTGGGTCGCATCCTGGGATAAAACTGACCTAATTTGCCTGAAATGCCTAGCATAACAAGGGGCTTTCTATATATTAGTATGTCATTGATGTCAGCTAGACCTGTATACCATGTAAAGATATTATTATTATATTATTATTAAGTGGGCCAGGTGTCCTACAGATAACGAGTGTATCTCCAGAGGCTGCCTCTCGGTTCTGGGAGGGGACAGCCGAAGGAGGTATGCTTTATGGCAGATTTTCGACCGCCCTCTCTTTTGTCTGCCGAGGTGGCTCGATAGATGTGAGGTTGCTATCCCAGAGCACTGGTTTACTGGCATGAAGGGTAGGGTATGGCACGGGTTCCACGCTGCATCTGCACTACTTGCAGGCTCGAGGTCCTCGGATGAGAAGAACTTACAGCCCTTTCATGCTTTCTAGTGACAGTCCCTCTGGTGTCCCTCTTTTTTCCATTTTTTTCTTTTTGTTTTTACTTCAAAATAATAATAATACGAAAGAAGTACCACTATCACGGAGTCTTCATTCTGTGATAACCCTCCTGCTTCCAGGCCTCTTTCTGTTCCTGTTCTGACCTGGCTTCGTTATTGGAACATTCTCTAGATTTCCCATACCCCTGTACCTTCTGCTCGTGACGCTTGCGTCGATCACCATGCCCAGCCCTTCTAGGGCAGGGTGGGTGCCAAGGCTGGAGCTTGCTACCATCTGCAGCTCGTAAGCCTGTCCTTCTCGTTAGGGAAGGTGGCAGACCAGAGAGTCCTAGCATCTATCTACCTCCATGCCTCGTGCTGGTGGGGAATGTGGCTAGGCTTGGGGCCAGTTGGTCCCGCCGATGAGGGGTATCCCCTCCCATGGGAAGAGTTAGGTCTCTGACACTCCCACGCCAGGGAGCCGGAGCCGGGTCGCCATCTGGTAAAGACCCGGGCCGGAGAATTCCCGGTGAATCAACACCTCCTCCTCGTGACGCTTCATCACCTGCTCCAAGTGCTGAGGCTCCCCTGTTTCTGTTAGTGCCTCTGTCTCTTGCGTGCCTTTAACTATGCGTCCGGCTTCCCTGAATACAGTGCGACGGTTTTCAGATTGCCCACCTACCTCGGGAGAGGCCGCCCGCGGTACTACACCTAAACGTTCCAGACCATTTACTGACGACGGTTCTTTGATGTCTGCTCATTCCACCCAAAAACGACGTATGCGACACTACGTCCATTACGCACCATATTTACAAGTATGCAGTGGACTGAATTCTTTTTCCTACAACCGACATCTACAACTGATTATCTTTCTGACCATAGTATTGGTAAAGCTGTTTTACGACATGTTGGCCAAAATACAGTGGACCCCCGGTTTCCGTTATTTTTTCGTTCCAGAATGCTGTTCAAGTGCCATTACCAAACGAATTTATTCCCATAAGAAATAATGTAAAGTAGACTAGTCCTTTTAGACACCCAAAAATACACTTATAAAAGCATTTAAAAAAACACACTTACATAAAAGGGCGAGTTTCGAGCAGGACGAACACCGGGAGTCCACTGTATATCTTTTCATGCTCTTTGTAGCGGTGCATGACTCGTTACAGTTCAGAATGCAGAACAAGCTCATAATAATATCTTTATTTACTACAAGTACATGTACATGGTATACAGGCCTAGCTGAGATCAATGATATACATGAGACCCACACCAGCCGAATAACACCCAGGTACCCATTTACTGATTGGTGGACATAGATAACAGATGTAAAGAAACACGCTCAATGTTTCTACCCTGGCTGGGAATCGAACCCAGACCCTCGACGTGTGAAGCGAGAGCTTTAGCCACCAGAGGATCAGAGTCCCTGATCTTTCCCATATTATTTCCATTGATAACATTCCAGTCACAGTTCATAAGCATGCTACTCTCAATTCTTGCAGTGGTACGGTGGTTTTACCACATACCATTGTACAGAGTTATTTTCTGTTTGTGGTAATGATATTTTGGAGCAATTAGCCCTTCAGGACCTCCCTATTCTCAAAGTGGATACATATGTCGTGTACGCTCGCGGGCGGAGGCGCTTTCCCAGCAACATCGCCCACTTAACTTTTGACTGACATGAACTCCCGTCCTCCGTTCATATCGTGGGACGTCGCCTAGAGGTCCGTAAAGTGGTCCCTATGCCCCAACAGTGTCGAAAATATTGGCGCTTCGGACATCCAGCTAAATACTGCAGGTCTGCGGTGGAGTGCCCAGTCTGCAGTGCTGCGGATCATGCTGATACATCTTGCAGTCTTCCCCCCACTTGTCATAATTGCAACGAAACTCACCCTTCTTTTTCCCGCAGATGTCAGGTCTATCAAAATGAACATGAAATCTGTTTGTTGTCTTAAGGAGAGCGAAGGCCTTACTTTTGGCTCCGCATTCAGAGGAATTTTTCTCGTGTTCCTCATTCTTGAGTAGCTAGGAGACCTCCAAACTTGGCAGTCCCCCCACTTACCACCTCCTCTGGAATCGTGTCGTCCGGGGTCACCCCGTCTCCAATTCTTTTGTGGAAATCCCTACCTCCTTACCTCTTCCTACCTCTACTTCTTCATCTTCTCGTCCGCTAGTTTCTCAGTCTGCGAGGCCTCGCACACCTGCAAACTTCTTCACGTCTATCACCTGTGAAGGTGAACCTGTCTCCTAAGGCCAAGTCTCTTCGCAATACTCCAGTGCTTACAATTCCCCAAGAGTTTTTCTTTTCAGCCTTGGTGCCTAGTTCTCACCCCCTTTCTAACTCTCACATGAAAGTGGAGGTTCATCCCCCTCGTGTGGTCCCCTCTTCTCCTTTCCTTCCCCAGATTTCTTCCCCAGTCCCCTTCCAGCTTCCTTCCTCCAGGTTCATACTCCCCTCCCCTCTCAGACCTCTTTGGTTCCCTCCATAGTCACCCCGATCTCTACCTCACCTGTCTCTGAAGTCATGATATCGGCATCTTTCTTTTCCGTTGAGACACTCGACGCTATCTCTGATTATATAGCGAACGAAATCCTCGATGGACACCGGTGCGCCTCCTTCTGCCCCTTCTTATTTTTCACAACCTTCACAGCAAACTTTTCCTTCACAGCATTCCAATTCTTCCTTGCTTACACACTTTCCGTTGTCTCCACACGTTTACCTCACTGATGCTACTAGCCCAGAGATTTTATCGCTTTTCATTATTGGCATACTACTTTTTGTGAATAATGACTTATTTACAATGGGGAGAGCTCCAGGTGTTGCTCTCCCAGTTTTCCCCAGTATGTGTCGGGTTTCAAGAACCTAAAGTTTGTTTACCTGTTATCCGTCCCATTTTGGGCTATGTGCAGTCTTTGTTCGTTCTCTGCTGCATTATACTGCAGCCCGTATTTATTTGCACAGATGGTATACAGTTTGCTCTCTATATCTCTCCCCTTCCTGTGCATTCTGTATCTCGGATGTTGTGTTCGTGATCTCTTCTCTGCTGCCGCCCATCTTGTTATTAGGTGATTTTAACGCTTATCAACATCTTTGGGGAGGGTCCCACTGTGACTCTCGTGGTGATCAGTTGGAGACTCTTCTCACTTCTCATCGTCTTCATGTTTTAAACACAAGTGCTCCACCCATTGTCATGCTCGCACTCAAGAAAAGCACTCAAGAAAAGCACTCAAGAAAAGCACGCAAGAAAAGCACTCAAACCGCTCTAAAACGTCGAAATATGCAATAAAATACCATTTTACCACATTTTTATGATATTTTTAATGTTTCATGTATTTTTTGAAAAATAATATGAATATTCCATAACAATATTGATTTATAAAGATTTTTTATGGGATTTTTTAAAAATATGTAAATAATATATAAAAATTCAAAAATGATATAAAACGTTATTTTATTGCAATTTTTGACGATTTGAGTCATTTTCAAGGATTTTCTGAAAAACTATTTTTTTTTAGATAAAATACACATATGAGTAAGCTTCCTAAAAGTAAATCATAAAATTTTGCTTACTTTTCCCATAAATTTCAATTGCAGTAGAAATTCTATTTAAAAGTGCGATAATCTTAGTATTTTAGCTAAAAAATGAGTTTTGCCAGAAAAGCACTCAAACCTGTCTAAAACGTCGAAATATACAATAAAATACGATTTTAGCACATTTTTCTGAGCTTTTTAATGTTTCATGTATTTTTCGAAAATAATATGAAATATTCTATAAAAATATTGACTTTTATAGATTTTTAATGGGATTTTTTATAAATATGTAAATAATTAATATATATTAAAAAATGCTATAAAACTTTATTTTATTGCATTTTTTGACGAGTTAAGGCATTTTCAAGGATTTTCTGAAAAACTATTTTTTTTTTATAAAATACACCTATGAGTAAGCTTCCTAAAAGAAAATCATAAAATTTTGCTTATTTTTCCCATAAATTTCAATTGCAGTAGTAATTCTATTTAAAAGTGTGATAATATATGTATTTTAGCTAAAAAATGAGTTTTGCCAGAAAAGCACTCAAACCGCTCTAAAACGTCGAAATATACAATAAAAAACGATTTTAGCACATTTTTCTGAGCTTTTTAATGTTTCATGTATTTTTCAAAAATAATATGAAATATTCTATAAAAATATTGATTTTTATAGATTTTTAATGGGATTTTTTAAAAATATGTAAATAATTAATAAATATTAAAAAATGCTATAAAACTGGATTTTATTGCATTTTTTGACGATTTAAGGCATTTTCAAGGATTTTCTGAAAAACTATTTTTTTTAGATAAAATACACCTATGAGAAAGCTTCCTAAAAGAAAATCATAAAATTTTGCTTATTTTTCCGATAAATTTCAATTGCAGTAGAAAGTCTATTTAAAAGTTTGATAATCTAAGTATTTTAGCTAAAAAATGAGTTTTGCCAGAAAAGCACTCAAACAGCTCTAAAACGTCGAAATATGCAATAAAATACCATTTTAGCACATTTTTCAGAGCTTTTTAATGTTTCATGTATTTTTGGAAAATAATATGAAATATTATATAATAATATACGATTTTTATAGTTTTTAATGGGATTTTTTAAAAATATGTAAATAATTAAAAAAATTCAAAAATGCTATAACACTTGATTTTATTGCATTTTTTGACGATTTGAGGCATTTTCAAGGATTTTCTGTAAACTATTTTTTTTAGATAAAATACACATATGAATAAGATTCCTAAAAGAAAATCATAAAATTTTGCTAACTTTTCCTATAAATTTACATTGCAGTAGAAATTTTATTTAAAAGTTTGAAAATCTTAGTATTTTAGCTAAAAAATGAGTTTTGCAAGAAAGCACTCAAACCGCTCTAAAATGGCGAAATATGCAATAAAATACGATTTTAGCACATTTTTCTGAGCTTTTTAATGTTTCATGTATTTGTCGAAAATAATATGAAATATTCAATAAAAGTATTGATTTTTATAGATTTTTAATGGGATTTTTTAAAAATATGTAAATAAATAATAAATATTCAAAAATGCTATAAAACTTCATTTTATTGCATTTTTTGACGATTTAAGGCATTTTCAAGGATTTTTTGAGAAACTATTTTTTAGATAAAATACACCTATGAGTAAGCTTCCTAAAATAAAATTATAAAATTTGGCTTACTTTTCCCATAAATTTCAATTGCAGTAGAAATTCTATTTAAAAGTGTGATAATATATGTATTTTAGCTAAAAAATGAGTTTTGCCAGAAAAGTACTCAAACCGCTCTAAAACGTCGAAATGTGCAATAAAATACCATTTTAGCACATTTTTTATGATATTTTTAATGTTTCATGTATTTTTTGAAAAATAATATGAATATTCTATAATAATATTACTCCGTCCGTTTTCTCTTCGTCTTCACTCACCCCGGTCTTCTCTCCAGATGCCTCCCTTGTATGTTCATGTAGCGTCTGCCTTTTCCGTTTCCCCTTGGGAGGTTCCAATGCTTCGTGTCTGTTCTCCCCATTGCTGTGTTCTAAAGCTCTTCCACCTACGACTGCTTCTCTCTCTCTTTTTCTTGATCATTTCCTTTCGAATGCTCCTGCCGTCGCTGTTTATACATATGGTTCTAAATCTTGTGATGGTGTTGGGTTTGCGGCGGTGTTCCCTGACGATGTTGTTAGGGGTCATTTGTTAGACTCAGCTAGTATTCTTGCCACCGAGTTGTATGCCCTCCACAGAGCACTTCTCCGTATTACATGTATGTCTCCTTTGGCGTTTGTGATCATTTTGGATACCCTCAGTGCTTTACAGGTCATTAAACAATTTGATTCCTCTCATCCATTGGTCCTCTGTATTCGACTCTGGTTGCGCTGTGTAGCTAGCAAAAACAAAGATGTCGTTTTCTGTTGGGTCTCTGGACACATTGATGTGAGGGGGAATGAACAAGTGAACGCTGCTTCGCGGTCAGCAGTGCGTGATCTTCCGGTTTCCTTTAGAGGTATTCCATTCATGGAATACCTTCATGGAATACCATTCATGGAATACCAGTTATTACCATTGGCAATAACTGTGGTCGGTCATGCACCATAACAAATTACCACCGGTGCCGTACTCGGGAGACTGTGCTCTCCCGTCTCTGCATCGGCTATATTCGCCTTACCCATGGGTATCTCATGGAGCGACACCCTATTCCTCTCTGTGAGGTTTGTCGGGTTCCTATTTCGGTTCTTCACTTTCTTGTGGATTTTCCGATTTACCAGCGAGCTCTTACCTTATCTTCCCTTCTTCGAGACAGCCCTGCCTTTTACTTACGATCACTTTTTTTATTTCTGTGAGCAACTGCTTTTCTATACGAACTTTGACACATAGCCCCTAGCGTTCCTTCCAGCCCTTTTCTCCCCTCACCTCTGATCTTCTATCCACCTAGCTGTTTATAGCCCTGGCTATAAACAGCTTTACTTGATTATAATAAAATAATAATAACTTCATTGAGGAAGTAATTGAAGACAAATTGAAGACAGCAACTCATTATTTCCCACACCACGGTGTCAGAAAGGATTCTGAAACCACTCCACTACGTGCTGTATACAATTGCAGCGCACGTGTGAGGGTCCTGTCTGATGACAAACCCTCACTGAGAAGCGAGAAGCTTGGAGACGTGCTTATGAAATTTTGCACAAATCCATATGCCTACACGGCTGATATTTCCTAAGCTTTCTTAAGAGTAGGCCTACATGAAATAGATAGAGATTATACTCGATTAAATAAAAAAAAAGGCACAATACCGTGACTGGAACAATACACAAATAACCCGCATATAGAAAAGAGGAGCTTACCACGACGTTTCGGTCCGACTTGAAATTAAGAAAAGAGCAAGAACACAGGAGGGAGAAATAATCAAATCAGAAAAGGAGCACAGAGTAGCAGAGGTTGAGCAGAACACAGAGGGGAAATAAAGGACAAATAAGGCAGAAGAAAGAAACCCCAAAGGAGAAAGAAGAAAGAGGAAAGAGGAAGTGAGAAGAAGGAGAAGGGAAAAAAGAATCAGGTTAAGTCACGGGTGTTCTGAAGTTTGGAGCATTTAACAATGTAATGGGAAAGGAAAGCATCTACAGAGACAAAGCCACGACTAAGATTCATACAAGGAAAGTTGTGTATAAGGGAGGATTCAACCAGACGGTGACTGTGAAAGTTAGAAGTAGGGTAGACAGTTTTAGCAGAAGATCAGTCAATAGGATGACTGTGATCTCTGACATTGTTGGTGTCGGCAAGACTAACACTACTTTTGTGCTCCTTGAGTCTGTCAGAAAGAGATCGGCCAGTTTCTCCAAAGTTCTGAAGAGGACACGAGGAACAGGAAATAGAGTAGACACCAGGAGCATCTATAGAGGGAGGAGAGGTATGAACTAGATTAGTGCGAAGAGTGTTAGTCTGGCGAAAAGTAAGTTTGATGTCTAAGGAACGGAGAGAGTTGTTGAGATTAGAAAGACTGGAAATGTAGGGAAGGCAGAGGACAGGAGAGAGTTCCCAGGAGTAGAGAGTTTGGGAGAGAAGAAAGTCCGTTTAGCACGGGAGAAGGCAGAGTCTATGAAATGGGAAGGGTAGCCCAGGCGGGAAAATGAATTATGAAGAGTGGAAATATCTAATTCAAGGAAATGAGGATCACAAATGCGGAGAGCACAGAGAAAGAGGGAGATAAAAACCCTTTTCTTGACAAAGAAGTATGATAAATATGATACCCTTCATATTTCATAGACTCTGACTTCTCACGTGCTAAACGGACTTTCTGCTCTCCCAAACTCTCTACTCCTGGGAACTCTCCTGTCCTCTGCCTTCCCTACATTTCCGGACTCTCTAATCTCTCCTTTGGGTTTTCTTTCTTCTGCCATATTTGTCCTCTATTCCCCCCCTCTGTGTTCTTGCTCCTACTCTCTGTGGGCCCCTAGCTCCCTTGCAGTGCTCCTCTTTCTTAGTATATGACTTACTCCACCACTGCTACTACTACTAGTATCTCCAACACTTTTTCTCTTGCTCCCGTCCCTGTCTCCTGGCCTATATATACTCCTCTCCTTTTTGTTAGTGTGACTTTGTAAATGGTCCAAGGCGGACCGAAACGTGCGGGTTATTTATGTATTATACTCGATTCTTGTGGCCTGAAAATCCACATGACTCTCAAATTCCTATGAAAACATATCGTTTTAAGACAGTTTTGTTTGGTGCAACATCCTCTCCATTCTTGGTGGAAGCTACTCTTAATACACATTTGAAGAAATCTGAAAGTCCCTTCAAAGAAACCTTAAATAAATGTTTCTATGTGGACAATCTTCAAGGTACTGTGAATAAAGAGGAGGATTTGAAATCCTTATACAGAAAGCTAACCAGAAAATGACTTGCAGATATGCCTCTAAGGATGTGGAATACTCAATTAAGGGAACTTATCAAAGAAGATTTCCCAGAAGCTGAAATTCTTGATTGCAACAACATGCTTGTACTTAATTGGAACACACAGGAAGACACTTTTAGCCTCAATGAAATAAACAATAACCCATTTAGTAGACTCACCAAACGTAGTTTACTGTTTTGATCCTCTAGGACTCGTCTCGCTAATCACCATAAAAGGTAAAATGTTTGTACAAGATGCATGTAAGCTTAAAATAGGTTGAGATGAGAGTTTGCCTCTAGAAATGAGTCCATATTCATGGAGTTTAAACAATTTCATCAAATTAAATTTCCCAGACAAATAGGTCAAAAGGGAAACAAGTACACATTACATGTGTTCTGTGATGCGTCAACCAGAGGTTATGGCGCTGTAGCTTACATGAGTAATGCTGACGGAAGTTTATTAATTACTTCGAAGGCCAGGGTAACACCCCTGATGGTCAGAACAGTACCACAATTGGAACTGACAACACTCTATGTAGGTACAAAATTAGCTGTCTATCTCAACAAAGTACTTGATCATCTAACTATTGAAAAAAAAAACATAATATGGAGTGATAATGAAGCAGTTCTCCAGTGGTTACGAAATACCAAGAGTAAGTTGGTCTATGTACAGAATAGAGTATCAGAAATAAGAGAAATATAGAGAGAATCCTGCTGACATTTTGTCACTCAAGAAATTTGTGGATAATAAATTATGGCTCCATGGACCGAACTGACTCTCTAATGAAAATAACTGGCATCAGCGAAAACCTCTGCTTGAGCACAGCAGAAATAATCCACTTAAATACAACAGACACACCAGAAATAGTCATTGATGGATCTAAATACTCATCTTTAAGTAAACTCTTATGAGTTATAGCTCTTGTCTTCAAATTCATTAAAGGGACAAAGCCTAATTATGAATTTTCTGAACCCATCAAATATTGGGTAAAACAAATACAGAAAGATGTCTTCTCTACAGAGTACAAATTTCTGGAAATACAGGATAATTCCCCCAAAGAAACTATTTTTTTTTTTCAACAAGTCGGCCGTCTCCCACCAAGGCAGGGTGACCCAAAAAGAAAGAAAATCCCCAAAAAGAAAATACTTTCATCATCATTCTACACTTTCACCACACTCATACATAATCACTGTCTTTGCAGAGGAGCTCAGATACGATAGCTGAGAATAGTCCCTCCCAGCTGTCACTATCCCAGACCCCTCCTTTAAAGTGCAGGTATTGTACTTCCCATTTAGTCCAACTAAATTAATTAACTGGTTTCCCTGAATCCCTTCACAAAATGTTACCCTGCTCACACTCCAACAGCTCGTCAGGTCCCAAAAACCCCTCGTCTCCATTCACTCCTATCTAACACGATCACACATGCTTGCTGGAAGTCCAAGCCCCTCGCCCACAAAACCTCCTTTACCCCCTCCCTCTAACCTTTTCTAGGATAACCCCTACCCCGCCTTCCTTCCCCTACAGATTTATACACTCTCCAAGTCATTCTACTTTGTATTACCATTCTACTTTGATCCATTCTCTCTAAATGACCAAACCACCTCAACAACCCCTCCTCAGCCCTCTGACAAATACTTTTAGTAACTCCACACCTTCTCCTAATTTCCACATTCCGAATTTTCTGCATAATATTTACACCATACATTGCCCTTAGACAGGACATCTCCACTGCCTCCAGCCTCCTCCTCGCTGCAGCATTTGCAACCCATGCTTCACACCCATATAAGAGTGTTGGTACCACTATACTTTCGTACATTCCCTTCTTTGCCTCCATGGATAACGTTTTTTGTCTCCACAGATACCTCAACGCACCACTCACCTTTTTTCCTTCATCAATTCTATGGTTAACCTCATCCTTCATAAACCCATCCGCTGACAAGTCAACTCCCAAATATCTGAAAACATTTACTTCTTCCATAATCCCTCTCTCCAATGTGATATCCAATTTTTCTTTATTTAAATCGTTTGATACCCTCATCACCTTACTCTTATCTATGTTCACTTTCAACTTTCTACCTTTACACACCCTCACAAACTCGTCCACTAACCTTTGCAACTTTTTTTTAGAATCTCCCATAAGCACAGGATCATCAGCAAAAAGTAACTGTGTCAACTCCCATTTTGCATTTAATTCCCCATAATTTAATGACACCCCTCTCCCCAACACCCTAGCATTTACTTCTTTTACAACCCCATCTATAAATATATTAAACAACCATGGTGACATTACACATCCCTGTCTAAGATCTACTTTTACCGGGAAGTAATCTCCCTCTCTCCTACACACCCTAACCTGAGCTTCACTATCCTCATAAAAACTCTTTACTGCCTTCGGTAACTTACTACCTATTCCATACACTTGCAACATTTGCCACATTGCTTCCCTATCCACTCTATCATATGCCTTTTCTAAATCCATAAATGCAATGAAAACGTCTCTACCTTTATGTAAATACTGTTCACATATATGCTTCACTGTAAACACTTGATCTACACATCCCCTACCCACTCTAAAGCCTCCTTGCTCATCTGCAATCCTACTCTCTGTCTTACCTCTAATTCTTTCAATAATAACCCTGCCATACACTTTACCTGGTATACTCAGTAAACTTATTCCCCTATAATTCTTACACTCTCTTTTATCCCCCTTCCCTTTATATAAAGGAACTATACATGCTCTCTGCCAATCCCTAGGTACCTTCCCCTCTTTCATACATTTATTAAACAAAAATACCAACCACTCCAGCACATTTCTGTCATGATCCCGTCAGTTCCAGCTGCTTTACCCCCTTTCATTCTACGTAATGCCTCACGCACCTCCCCCACACTCACATCCTGCTCTTCTTCACTCTAAACGATGTTGTACCTCCCTGGCCAGTACATGAAATTACCGCCTCCCTTTTTTCATCGACATTTAAAAGTTCCTCAAAATATTCCCGCCATCTACCCAATACCTCCAGCTCCCCATCTACTAACTCCCCTACTCTGTTTTTAACTGACAAATCCATTCGTTACCTAATATGATTAATTCTTTAGGACTTTATCTCGACTCAGAAATTATTATAAGATATCGAGGAAGAATTCATAATTCTTTACTACCTAAAGAAGCAATTCATCTATTATTGATCCCTCAAAATCATTGGTTAACAAAACTGATTGTTAATTAAAAATTCCCACAGTAACTTGTTACATGGCGGAGTAGATGACACACTTTGTCGCGTTCAACAATTCTTCTGGATATCTCAAGGTAGACAAAGTGGGAAAAAACAAACAAGGGACTGCATTACATGTCGTCAATTCCATATGTATGTCAGTATCCAGGTCCACTTCCATATCCCGCTGAACGAGTATGTCATGTCACTCCATTTGAGGTTACAGGTGTAGATTACATTGGACTAATAATTTTAACTAAAACTGTTGACAAAGTTCCCATCAAGGTGTACATCTGTTTGTTCACCTGTGCTACTACTAGAGGAGTACATCTAGAAGTAGCCACTGATATGTCTGCTGAAACCTTTATCAAACTATTCAGAAAGTTTGCAGCCAGAAGGGCATGTCACAGATTGATAATTTCAGATAATGCAACGAACTTTGTTGCTGGTGCTGCTTATATAAGCAAGATCTTTGATCAACCAGAGGTACAACAGATGCTGAATCAACGCAGTTGTCGTTGGAGACACATTCTTCCCAAGGCTCCATGGCAAGGCATATTTTATGAAAGAATGATTGGCATCATAAAACATTGTTTAAGGAAGACTCTTCATCGTCTGCAAATTAACTTAGAAGAATTTCGAACAGTCGTAACTGAAGTAGAAAATTAGAGTCAACAACAGACCTGTAACTTATATAACCGATGATCTGAACAATTTGGGAGTGTTAAGTCCATCTCATTTACTCCATGGCAGAAGGCTCGAACCAGTTCCTCCCATGAATGAAAAAGAAATCATGGAGGATCCTACTTATTTCGAACCTGAGCAACTCAGACGTAAATTCAAACACCTTAAGAACACTTCAATGGAGCTGGCGTTCTTGAGAATCATATGTCCTTAAGACCTGGTGACATAGTAATTATTGACAATGATGGTCCAAGGTCTCAATGGCCTCTTGGAAAAATAGTGACCATATATCCTGATGGAAATGGAACCATCAGGACAGTCGAAGTTTTGAGGAAAGGTGTAGTGAATAAGCAGACAATAGATAAACTAGAGCCATTAGAATTACACAGTGTTGAAAACAAACTCAGTGATTCTCCAGAAACCCCACAGACTAAACTTGTTTAGAAAAGACAATCCGCAGTAGTGAGCAGTGAAAAAATAAAAATGATGTTAAGAAATGAATAGTTCACCTATGGCTAACTTTCACCCGCCCCCCAGTATGGAGAAAATTCTCCAGTATAGGGGGTATCTCTAAGCCCCCCTCAGCCCTCTGAGGGACTTAGCCCTCCCGGAAGGGGTTAGTTGACTCTTCTTCCTCGCAAACAGCTTTATGAGGAACACATGTATGTTCCATAGCGTCATGAGGCACGCCTTTTTCTCCTTGATCAACTACACAATGAGTTTAAACAATTACTCTTTCTCCTTAGCAGGAAAATTAAGCGAAAACCTGTGCCCCACTTTATCTATAAGTTGGGACTATTAGGAATTCTATTCTACAGCTAGATAACAAGAAACATACCCTCTTGCATTGATTACTGTGGCAATGTGTAGTAAGGAAGAGATATAAAGCTGAACTTAGCAGTTCTTTTGTGCAGAGGTGACTGGTGGGTGTTGGGCAGGGCGACAAGCTAAGTTGAATTCAGACATGAGAGTGTGAACACGTCACAAATTTCCCACTCAGAACAAAGAAAATAATGACTTTGTGCGGAAAACTCTGAAATACTGCCAATCTCCACTAGGAAAACTAGTGTTAAAAAGAAACACAAGTGTATCATCCTCATTATAATCCCAATAAGTGTAAAGTTTGTGTCGTGGTATGCATTCAGGTGTTATTAGCAAAGGGACAAGAAATAACCCCATCGCTTAAAGATTGAACAAAGTGACTTCCTATTGACGAGTGAGGACATAACTAGGCATCTGTAGCAGCCTACACAAGACATCGATATTTAACCTACCACAAACTAGGGGAAATTGAGTCAGTTACAATACCCAGGTAAGTCCAGGCATACCCACATTTAATTAGGTTATCTGCAGTTAATAGGTATAGGTGAGATTTGACTGGAATTACCAATAGATCCCGTGGCATGTGGGTGATTCACCTAAACCCAAGTGAGTACCACCATGCATTCCAGTTGATAGTGAATTGCTGGATATACACTCCTTTGAGGCGAATTGTTTTCTAACACACTTGTTAATGAACAGCCAGTGTGGAATCTGGAATGGCATCCCGAAGGGATTTCCGGGGAGAGGCTGCTGGACATCGTGCTGTTAAAATATAAGTAACATTTGTCTTATGTTGCTTCATGCAGGAAAGTGTACTTATCTAACCAGTGGTCCACAGATGACCCTACCTCAGTTTCCTCTCACACTTCTACGAAACTTCCAACTAAGCAATTCCTCTTACATTCTATGTTTCAAAGCCCTTCTTGGACAAAATTTTTAAGCTTCAACCAACTTCTGCTACTGACTATCTTTCCGACCACAGCATCAGCTAGGCACTCCTTTGCCATGTTGGGCAGAACATTTCTTTCCATGTTCTTAAGAGTGGCACATGCGTTGTCAGAGTACGAAATGCAGAGCAGGCACATAATCTTTTCCTTCTTGAAGTTGTTGACAACAAGCCAGTTACGATTCCCAAGCATATCTCCCTTAATTCTTGTTGTGGATATATTGTTCTTTTATATAGGATACGATAGTATAATGAGACTTTCTCATGTATAATGAAGGCATTCTGAAGTAACTTGAGCTGCAGAATCTCCCGATCATTAAAGTTGACACTTACATAATAATAATAATAATAATAATAATAATAATAATAATAATAATAATATAATAATATCTTTATTTAATAGAAGTACATGTACATGGTATACAGGCCTAGGTGACATCAATGACATATTACTATATAGAAAGCCCTTTGTTATGCTGAGCATTTCGGGCAAATTAGGTCAGTTTTGTCCCAGGATGCGACCCACACCAGTCGACTAACACCCAGGTACCCATTTTAGACTGTTGAGTGAACAGTGATAGCAGGTGTCTTATGGAAACACTCCCTAATGTTTTCCAGCAGTACCGGAGATTCGAACCCCGGACTTCATTGTGTGAACTGAGTGCGCTAGCGGGAGCTACGGGATACCGGGCAGAGGCGCTCTATCCTTGCAATATAGCGAGTAACTTTTGACAGCGAGTAACTTTTGACAGCCGTGACCTGTTTAAGTAGCGGGACAATGCCTACAGGTGCGGGAGGTGATCCCTACCTCGAAACAATGTAGAAAATGCTTGCGCCTCGGCCACCCGGCAATATTTTGCCGGGTGGCTGCACCACAGACTATTGTCTGTGGTGCAGCTGGCTATAGCAGTCCATCCTGCAGTCACCCTCCCTCTTGCCTTAACTGCAAAGAGGTGCACCCGGCCTATTCTCGCCGTTGCCCGATTTTCTAAAGAGAAAGAAGATCTGTTGTCTTAAAGAGAAAGAGAGCTTGTCTTACGCTATGGTAGTTTCCCATCTCCACCTCCAAGAAAACTCCAATGGCTCTCTTATTCCAGGGTAGCTAGACGGCCCCAGACCTCGGTGGTGCCTGCTTCCACAATTGCTTGTGTATCCCTTCGCCTTTTGCGGGCCTGGGCTCTGAGGTTCCAACCTCATCATCTCTTACTATTCCTACTTCTTCTCCTTCCCACTCCCATGTTTCAACGTCTAAACGCCCCCTCCAATCTAAATCGAAGCCCCATATCCCTACTTCTCCAAAGTCTACATCTTCATTTACTTCAAAATATCCTACAACCCCCAAGCCACATGACATTCCCAAACGTGCTTCTCTCCCTATCTCTGAGTCTCGACCTTTACCTTGATATGCATCTGATACTGTTGTGGAGGTTCACTCACCACTCCCAAGTACAGTTGCTCCCTCGCTCCCTCCTGAAGTTTCTGCCTATCAAGACACCTCTACCCCTTCTTTGGTGTCTTCCATTGTGTCTCCATTACACAAACTGCATCTTATCCCTCCGCTGTCAAGCTCTCTCCACCTTATTTCTCATCTGAGACTATTGAAGCCATCTCCCCGTTTATCAAGGAGACAACAACAATGATGGATACCGATCCACCCGGTGACACTTCACATTCTCACCTTCCGAGCCTTTCTTCACACTCTTTCTTCACGTCATACCAATGCTTCACTCATTACTAACTTCCCAATGTCTCCGCATGTTGACTTTATTGACCCTCTTGGTCTGTAGACACGTGAAAAATGTTACTGTTACGCTCTATTAGCCGATCATGGCTTATTTACAGTGGAATATTCGAGACCTCAGGGGAAATCTGGGAGAGCTTCAAGTGTTTTTCTCCCAGTTTTTCCCTGTTTGTCTGTTTGCAAAAACCAAAATTTCTCTCCGCTGTTTTCCGTCACATCTTGGGTTATATCTTATCACATATATCGGATCCTTTTCCCGATGGGACTTTAAATAAAGTGCACTTCTCTGTGTTGATACTTCGCTGCATTACAATGCAGCCCGCATCTACCTGGGAAACTGATATACAGTCTGCTCTTTATATCTTTCTTCTTCTCTGTCATTATCTATTCCTGAAGTGGCATCTCTGATTTCTTCCCTACCTCCTTCTGTCCTCTTATTAGGCTATTTTATGCTCATCATTTCCTCTGGGGAGAGTCTAACTGTGATTCTGGGACCATCAATTAGATGTTCTTCTCACTTCCCCTCCATGTTTTAAGTATAGACACCTCCCAGTCTTACACACCTCCCAGTATTACACACCTCCCAGTCTTACACACCTCCCAGTCTTACACACCTCCCAGTCTTACACACCTCCCAGTCTTACACACCTCCCAGTCTTACACACCTCCCAGTCTTACACACCTTCCAGACTTACACACCTCCCAGACTTACACACCTCCCAGTCTTACACACCTCTCAGTCTTACACACCTCCCAGTCTTACACACCTCCCAGTCTTACACACCTTCCAGTCTTACACACCTTCACGACTTACACACCTCCCAGTCTTACACACCTCCCAGTCTTACACACCTCCTAGTCTTGCATTCCTCCCAGTCTTACACACCTTCCAGTCTTACACACCTCCCAGTCTTACACATCTCCCAGTCTTACACACCTCCTTGTCTTACACACCTCCCAGTCTTACACACCTTCCAGTCTTACACACCTTCCAGACTTACACACCTCCCAGTCTTACACACCTCCCAGTCTTACACACCTCCTTGTCTTACACACCTCCCAGTCTTACACACCTCCCAGTCTTACACACCTTCCACTCTTACACATCTTCCAGTCTTACACACCTTCCAGTCTTACACACCTCCCAGTCTTACACACCTCCCAGTCTTACACACCTCCCAGTCTTACACACCTCCCAGTCTTACACACCTCCCAGTCTTACACACCTCCCAGTCTTACACATCTTCCAGTCTTACACACCTTCCAGACTTACACACCTCCCAGTCTTACACACCTCCCAGTCTTACACACCTCCCAGTCTTACACACCACCCAGCCTTACACACCTCCCAGTCTTAAACACCTCCCAGTCTTACACACCTCCCAGTCTTACACACCTCCCAGTCTTAATCACCTCCACGTTTTACACACTTCCAAGTCTTACACACCTCCCAGTCTTACACACCTCCCAGTTTTACACACCTCCCAGTCTTACACACCTCCCAGTCTTACACACCTCCCAGTCTTACACACCTCCCAGTTTTACACACCTCCAGTCTTACACACCTCCCAGTCTTACACACCTTCCAGTCTTACACACCTCCCATTCTTACACACCTCCCAGTCTTACACACCTCCCATTCTTACACACCTTCTAGTCTTACACACCTACCAGTCTTACACACCTCCCTGTCTTACACACCTCCCAGTCTTAAACACCTTCTAGTCTTACACATCTCCCAGTCTTACACACCTCCAAGTCTTACACACCTCCCAGTCTTACACACCTCCCATTCTTACACACCTCCCAGTCTTACACACCTTCCAGTCTTACACACCTCCCAGTCTTACACACCTCCCAGTCTTACACACCTCCCAGTCTTACACACCTCCCAGTCTTACACACCTCCCAGTCTTACACACCTCCCAGTCTTACACTCTCCAGTCTTACACACACTCCCAGTCTTACACACCTCCCAGTCTTACACACCTCCCAGTCTTACACACCTCCCAGCCTTACACACCTCCCAGTCTTACACACCTCCAGTCTTACACACCTCCCAGTCTTACACACCTCTCAGTCTTACACACCTCCCAGTCTTACACACCTCCCAGTCTTACACACCTCCAAGTCTTACACACCTCTCAGTCTTACACACCTCCCAGTCTTACACACCTCTCAGTCTTACACACCTCCCAGTCTTACACACCTCCCAGTCTTACACACCTCTCAGTCTTACACACCTCCCAGTCTTACACACCTCCCAGTCTTACACACCTCTCAGTTTTACACACCTCCCAGTCTTACACACCTCCCAGTCTTACACACCTCCCAGTCTTACACACCTCCCAGTCTTACACACCTCCCAGTCTTACACACCTCCCAGTCTTACACACCTCCCAGTCTTACACACCTCCCAGTCTTACACACCTCCCAGTCTTAGTCACTAAACTCATTGCTTTTTAAATATCTTTTTTATCCTAAAATTTATGCTTTTTCAAATTCCTTAAAGTCTTGTAAGGAAAAAAATTATTTATTTCATATACCTAAAAATTTGGTACATGTTATAAAGTTCTACACCAGGAGAGCCGAGGGGTTGTCAGAAAAATGTTCGAACTTGTATTTGCAAGGTCCAATTCACTCGTAAGACGTAGAATGAGGGAGACATGATCGAGGTATACAAGTGGAAAATGTGTATTAACAAAGGGGATATAAATAAGGTCTTGAGGATATCTCTCCAAGAGAGAATCCGCAATAATGGATTCAAGTTAGATAAGTTTAGATTTAGAAAGGATATAGGAAAGTATTGGTTTTGAAATAGGGTAGTTGATGAGTGGAACAGTCTGCCTAGTAGGGTTATTGAAGCTAGGACCTTGGGTAGTTTCAAATTTAGGTTGGATAAATTCATGAGTGAGAGGGGTTGGATTTGAGTGGGACTCACAAATGAGTGAATGGAATTGTCAAAGCTTATTTCTTGGGTAGCGTTGAAAATTGGGTTGAGCAAGTGTTCTGTTAGTGGGACGGATTGTGAAGGACGTGCCTAGTATGGGCCAACAGGCCTGCTGCAGTGTTCCTCCTTTCTTATGTTCTTATATCCATGGGTTAGGCAACTATGGCCGATGCGGAGACGAGAGAGCGCAGTCTCCCGAGTACAGCAACGGTGGTAAGAAGATGGCCACAAACCTAAAAACGGTTTAACAGAGTGCAATTTGTTATGGTGAATGTCCGACCACCGTTGTTGCCAACGGCTGCGAAGACGGGCAGAGATGATTGTAAAATAGTCCCTGAACGGAATACCTCTATAGGAAACCGGAAGGTCACGTACCGCGCAGCAGCATCCACCTGTTCATTACCCTGCACATCTACATGTCCAGGGACCCAACAGAAAACGACATCTTTGTTTTGCTAGCCACACAGCGCAACCAAAGTGGTATAAAAAGGATCAATGGATGAGGGGAATCAAATTGTTTAATGACCTGTAAAGCACTGAGGGTATCTCAAATGATCACAAACGCTGAAGAAGACATGACATATACAGTGCTAGTCGCGGCATTATGCCGCCCCTTCCCCACACACGTACCAAAACACAAACACATACCATGAAAGATTATAATATATATATTATTTGCACATTTACTGAGGTTTTAATACTTAGTGCTGCGTCCTTTACGCTTAATCACGTCCCTCATCGGGGTTGGAACACTCTCACACAAATTCTTGAGGATTTGGGGAGGTTCTCAATAGGGTAAGGTCTGGGGAATTGCCTGGCCAGCCATTAAAGAACCTCACTTCACAGTCCTTAAGCCACTGAACTATAGATTTGGCGGTATGACACGGTGCATATACTGGTTTTGGGGAAGCACAATGAGTTCACCAACACTCAGAGCACTGAAACACCACCAAACCATGAGCGAGTCTGAATGTTTGTTGGTCCCACAGGTGTAGCTTGGGTCTAGCGGGTTACAGGTGACGGTGAAGGTTGCTTCATCACTCCAAAGTGCTTCAGACCACTGTTGAGGATTCCAGTGAAGATATTTCTTTGCATAATCCAGCCTACGTTTCTTCTGTGGCTTGGAGAGGATTGGTTTCTAACCTGGCGGTGACTACTGTAGCGCAGTTCTGACACATGTCTCTTAACAATTCTAACAGACACGTCTGAGAGAAGATGTGGGTTCTTTACTTTCAATTCTCTAGCAGTTATCTTAGGTGTACTCTCTAACTGCTTCTTTCACACAGTTAAGTACAGGTGTCTTCTTCAAGGGGCCAGGCCGAGGTTTGGCAGACGGTAACTCGACACCACCACCAGCCTTGAAACGAGACACATAAGTACGATAAGGCACCTAAATTTCTGGGAACGGTTGAAGGTCCTTGATTTGTATTCCCTGGAACTCAGGCGAGAGATATACTTGGAAGTCCTGGAGGGATTGGTACCAAACCTGCACACGAAAATCACTCCCTATGAAAGCAAAAGACTCGGCAGGAGATGCAACATTTCCCCAATGAAAAGCAGGGGCGCCACGAGTACATTGAGAGACAACACAATAAGTGTCCGGGGCCCAAGAATGTTCAACTGCCTCCAAGCATACATAAGGGGGATTTTTTTTTTATTTAATCATAAATTATAAGGCCCTCGGGACAGGCGAAGAGCTTAACCCCCCAAAACACAATTAGTTAAGTAGAGAAGAGCGATACGGTACAAAAAGCCAATAAGTTACACATAACCTCGATATTTGTTGATATTCAGAGTTTCTCAAATCGAAAACTAATTGTTTTCTTATCTATGTTCAGCGCAGCCAATGAATATTAGATATATTTTTGCTAGAGGCATGCACTGTTTGATGAGGATCGGAAAACTAGTTCCCAAGTTGCAAATATCTTAGCTCCTCTGACTGAGAGTTAATAAGACACCTTCCCTGATACAGAGTAAACATGGCAACTCCCTTGGAAAGCTCCTCTCCTTAGTAGTAAATATGGTATATTTCACGCACAGATTTAACAAAGTCCACTGATATAATATTACTATGGTAATGTTCTTGAAATGAGGGGTTAACCTATTAACTCCTCTGATACAGATGTAAGATCTGAACATCCCAGTACAGGGGTAACATATTTACTTTTCTGATACAGATTTAACTCCTCTGATACAAAGTTAACATATTAGCTATCCTGCTGAAGAGTTAATATACCAGGCTACCGACGCTGTCTCTATTAACTGACATAATTCAAGTACCGAGATACATATAGCCCAGTTTCTTAGCAGTGGGTGCTAGGTAGTTAGTAGCAGCAGGCACCTACATGCTAGTCGTATTAGCAGTTTCAGAATGTATTTTTTTATATTTTATTTAAGAACCATACAGGAATACAAACATGAAACCAGAAACATAGCAAATTATATCTCATGACATCCCTACTAACAACATTTAGCACTTTATTCTTTGTACAATATATACCATGTACTTTATAACAAGATACCTTATACAAAATATACATAAGTCACTATTTAACAGACAAAATACAAGTGACCAATGACATTTCCTACACCTTAGTTATTCTTTTTTAATATTTTATTGAAATGACATACAAAAGCCTATTATTATTATACAGAGTACAAACTTACAACTAAAAAACAAAACCCCATAGGCTGGGGTACAGTAGACTGATACATGATTATACATTAAGAATGGTCCAACAAGGACCTACATGGAATAATTTTTTATTGTCAACTTACTGAAACTCGTGACCCGAAAGAATTATATGGATATGCTAAACATGGTAATGAGACTCATTTCCAGAACCCCGGAAACCACGGTGCCACAAAGTGCAAAACAACAAACCATTTATACATGAGGCCTAAGAGCCACCCACGCATTCCATCATATTACAATTATCCATGTCCCATATATATGACACGTTACAATACCTCTCCAAATATTAAGTTAAACAGGGACACAAAAACACACCCGCAGACGGTGTTTCAGTAACCCCCCACCTAAGGAAGCATCTGCCCCACCTCCTGAGAACTAAAGAACTCTGACATAGCACACCTGAAGATAAATGCGTCACACAAGTGAGACAATAACCCCAACCCAAAACTCAAACCCAAAACTGGGTTTGAGTTCCGATCGAGACATAAGAGCAGAAGATACCTATGTCTCTACTGACTTACATGTCAGCAACATCACAATACACTATTAATCACCCACATCTCTGTGTAACTATCCACAAAGAACACAAACATAACACCCTCTAAACCCCACCAGAAGGCAAAAAGGCGTCAATATGTATTTTCATCCCCAGAGATATATGAAACTCACAGGTACAGCTATATTCATAAAGCACAGTATTGTACCTAAGCACATGACAAGAAAATAATAACAGCACATGAATTCTCAAGAAAATATATAATATAACCCTGCCTGAGATCGGTCCCATACAACGTGGAACAGTGAACCCTGACCACCACCCTAACCTCATAACTGAAGCAGAAAGGGAAAACCCAATCATACTAGGAAGAAAGCAAAAACCCAACCCAAAGTCCAAAGTCCAAGTCAAAACAGCGCTACCAAACACTCACCCGTCAAAGTCATAAACAACCCCCCCCCCTATGCCCCTGCAAAATAAAGGTCATAAGTCAAAAAACAGATGCACAACTCTCCCCAACCAATTCCCACCCCACACCTACCACCCCCACCCAACCCCAAACTAAAACCCACACACCTACCAACACTCACACACACACACACCCAACCCCTCCACCCCCGGAAACCAGCCCCCTTAGGTTTCCTCATCATCCCCCCCCAACAAAAGACCCATCGTGAGGAGGTGATACCCCTCTGGGAAAAAACGCAACCATGCCCTCCAGTACAAGCATTAATTTCTACACCTCGTTCTATAGAAATGGGCCGCCAGAGCCCTGATCCTTACCTCACTCCTAACATCCCTCATTCCCCACGACACATGCAAAAAATCTAAACCAAGATACATGACCACACGTCGTCTGTACAACCCCCCACATCTAAACTTAAAGCCTGCAAGGTCATAACACCCCTTCCACCATATGAAGAACTCAGCCAAACCATTCCCTAACCCTTCCCTCTCTCGCCAAACCCATAACAAACAGGAGAGCCTTGGAGGCCAAGATGCCATACAAAAACCGAAACCTAGTCTCATGTACCCTAGATGGCAACCATAATCTCCTAAAGAAAAACCACACCTTTTGCCAATCGTACATTGGGAAAGTGTCCACACCTAGTACTACCCCTCTTCCATCCCTACCCTATCCAGCTTACTAACCCTAATGCCACTCCCTCATTATCCTATCTACCTTCGCCCAATGCACCCCACCCCTCCCCACAAATTCCTGCTTAACTAATAAACCCTGCAACCTCCTACCCAAAGGTATCAACCCCAAGCCCCCTAATGCCACCCTTGTCATCACCACCTCCTTCTTTAACCAGTGCTTACCAAAGCCCCAAATGAATCACATGGCTCTCGTCTGCAGTCACAGTACATTCCTCTCCATGAGAGGATATATCCTGGCCACGTGCCAAAGTTTGCTATACACCAATGTATTAATAACCACTGCCCTTTACAATAATGTGAAATCCCCCGCTTTCCAACCCGCCATCCTACTCAAAGCCCCGTCCACAACCACAGAGGAATTAATTTCACATGCTACCCTAGCATCATTGCCAAAGGTTACCCCACAAATCTTAAGTCTGTTTACAGTGACCCACCCAAACCTGTGCCCCAACGTACCCACTACCCAAGACCCCACCTCCAATAAATGTGATTTTTCCCTATTAACTCTCATACCAGAAGCAGACCCAAAAACCTCTATCATCCTATTGACAACACCCATCCCCTCCTCACTTCCCACCAAAATGGATGTATCATCAACATACCCAATGATCCCCAGTGCCCAATCACTGTCCTCACCCGCTCCCTGGACACCAACCGATAAAAGGGGTCCTGCAAACATGCAAACAGGAGCTGCAACAGGGAACACCCCTATCGCAGCCCCCACCCCATACTCACCGTTTCCCCCACCCGCCCATTTACCTGCACTCGCACCTGAACCCCCGCATACAATGTCCTTACCCATCTCACTATTTCATCACCAAACACCTGCCTTCTAAGTACCTCCAGCAATACACCCCTGTTGACACGATCATAGGCTATTTCCCAGTCCAGCCCTATGACTCCCCTCCCCTTTCTATCATCCACAAAACTTCTAATTTTCCGATGCCCTGCCCGCATACTGCGTCCGAGAACACCATACTGCCCACCCTCTAGTATTTGATATAAAACTACCTTCATCCGATTCGCCAACACTCACGCAAAAATCTTGTAGTCTGAACAAAGCAACGTTATTGCCCGATACGCCCCCAAAGACTCACTATGCCGTCTCTTGGGTACAAGGACCATTATCCCAGTGTGTTGATCTTCCCCCACATCGTCCCCGGATTTAATGCTATTGAAGACCCGAACTAGCACCTGCCTCAAAACCTCCCAATGAGCAACATACAAATCACCAGGGATCCCATCTATCCCTGGTGATTTCCCTAACCTCTGACCCTGTATCACCCTCCACACCTCCTCAGTAATCATCCCCTCCATGCCCATTCGATCCACATCACTAATTCTCGAGACAATACCCTCCAGGACTATTCCACGCGCTACCCAATCACAATCCACCTGACATTACTTCTCCCTTAACAAAACATCTGCAAAAGCTGGCCCTGCCAGTACCCACCTAAATCTCTATCGACTTTTATAGATATAATTGTCATATCTCTCCTGCGGCACCTAAATTTGCGCACCACATATGCCAAGGCCTTATCGCCCCAGAGTACATCATCCAACCCCACCTGTATTCGAATGGCATGAAACGCTTCCTCCTGAATCTCTCGCAACCGTTCGTGCCTGTGGTCACGTGTGGTCATACATGTCCTAAGCTGTCTGGGAATTAGCGTGGGGTGTTACCGAGCATATGGCTAGCTGCAGTGTTTTAGAATCTCAGGTTAAAGTGCTGAAGAAGGAGGATCTACTTCTTCAGGAGGAAACTAGGAGGCTTAAGCTTCGCCTAGGAGGGTTTGGGAGTGAGTGTGAGATGGTTGGTGCTGGTGAGGAGGAAATGGTTACCAACAGTGAGAGTGGCAGCCGCTTTAAGTGACAAGTGGTTCACAATTCAGGAAGAAGGAAGATAAGGAAGATTAATAGAGAAGATGTGAAGGTAGGAAATAAATTCTCTGTTCTCCAGGACGAGTGTACTTCAGTGGTTAGTGAGATTAAAGGTACCACTGACTT
>WNWK01009355.1:0-77374 GCA_009830355.1 Cherax destructor | reverse complement strand
GTGTATTTTCGTATAGTATTTATGGTTGTATTCTCTTTTTCGTGGTCTCATTTGATAGAATGGAAAACATATTACAGGAATAGAGATGATTTTGATTAGTTTCATGATGAAAACGATCTTGAAATTGAGCTCAATGTAGCGGAAATGTTCGATTTTTGCCAATGTTCAAGAGTAAACAAATGATGCCACGCGTCCAATACACATCAACTGGTGAGTCTAATATTCTTTCACAAGTGCACTGATATTATTTATACCATTTTTACAATAATGCAATAGTCTGCATAATAATAAATCTTCTATTTTTTGTGTGAATAAAAAATAAAAATAGAAAGCAAGAGTAATATAAGAGGGGCCTAAAGACGTGACTAATGAACAGATAACATCTTATTTTAGTGCCAGGAATGTCTGCATTGTTTATTCTGGACCCTATTTTGAAATTGACATTTTTTTTTATTTTGCATGACATTGGCGAAATTGCCAATTTCTGACCACTTTATTGGGTAGTTGAAATCGGTAAATTGGTGGTTTCTTGTACTCATTCGATAGAACAAATGAAGTTCTAAAGAAATAGCTATGAGTTTGGGCGACTGTAAGAATGGAATTGGCCGAAAATAGGGCTCAAAGTCGGCGAAATTGCCGATGTGTATATATCACTGCCATCGCTAACTTTGCGAGAGCTTAATTTCGTAAGTTTTCCATCAAATTTCGTACTTTTGGTGTCATTACCATCAGGAAAAGATTCTCTATCATTTCATAAGAAAAAATAATTTTTTTTTCCAAAATTTTGCGACATAGAATGACAGTTTCAGAATGGGGCCTCCGACAGTCAAAGGGTTAACATCTGTTACTTTCTCCAATTCTATTTTGAATATTTTATATGCAGGAGGACCCTGCTTATACAGCACGTTAGGTTCTGGGCTACTGTAGGGCCCTGCTTATACAGCAGGTTAGATTCTGGGCTACTGTAGGGCCCTGCTTATACAGCAGGTTAGATTCTGGGCTACTATAGGCAGGTTAGATTCTGGGCTACTGCTGTAAAGCCTGATAACATGTTTGTGC
This sequence comes from Cherax destructor, assembly GCA_009830355.1. Classification (NCBI taxonomy): domain Eukaryota; kingdom Metazoa; phylum Arthropoda; class Malacostraca; order Decapoda; family Parastacidae; genus Cherax; species Cherax destructor. The sequence continues at coordinate 76,315 of WNWK01009355.1, read as the reverse complement.
TATCATATATTAAGTGAGCAATAGAGCTAAGCCTAAAAATGTGTATACAGTACACACAATACCTATCTTAAAATACTTTTGTACTTAGCTTATAGTGAGTGGTGAATATATTGTAGGAAGTCTGAATACATGAAGAATGGGTATAATTGAGAACTGCTGTACAATATGTATTAGCAAAACGCTATAAAGCGAAGCACTGTAAAGTGAGGCCTCCTGTATCCCTTTCTATTATTATAATAAGCATGACCCATCCTGCACACTTGTCAAAATTTTAATAGTAAAAATCCAAAACCAAGATAGTATATCATTTAACAGTGGGAGAGAAGAATTTGACAACCTAAATAATGGACTTTATAATATACTAAGCAAACCAATTAGGGAAAATAGCCATGAAAATACAAGAGTCTTCTTTCTTTCAATGCACCTGCTGTATCCCACTGAATACAAGAGTCATTATAATAAAATATTTTTCAGTCTTAATGAAATAGACTAGGCAGCCTATGTGGCTGAAATTGGAAACAAATGGCGAGCAAAACTTCTCAGAGTGAATAATGTCTTCTGCATCAGCAGCGCTCTTCTTGAATGACACAAGTAAGAGATACCAGCACACTTTCAGTACTAGACATGCTATTTACAGTACTATAAAAATGGAAGAAACTCAACTTGAACCATATAAACCCACATGGAAAGTGTAATAACATTCTGTTGGATACAGTCTAACATAATTTGATTTATGCAGGAGAAAAAACTCAAACAGGAATGGCTAGATTATTTGAGAGGAAAATATATATGACAGTAGGTTTGCTGTCTAAGACAGCATGCAATTACTATTTTTTAATGCCTTCGACAGGTTTTAGTGACTGGGAGTAGGAAAGCTCTCAAAACTCATCAAAGGTTTACCAAACATAATGGACCCTTCAATAAAAACATTGAATAATCAAAATTAGGAAATTTAGAATGTTATGAATTTGTATGGTAGACTATGCTAAGTACTTTTTTTTATATGGGTAACAACTTGCACAGTAAACACTTAGTGTACTCTCTATTCGGCATTTTATTTACACAGAAGACATGTTATTAACTTAAGTAAAAGGACACACAACTAATGTGACATTATATTGTGGCAACATTTCGCTCTCCAGGAGATTTGTTAAACTTAAGAAAGCTCCTGGAGAGCAAAACGTTGCCACAATAAAACGTTGCATTAATTGTACGTGTGTCCATTTACCTGACATATTGTCGGTAAGTCTACCAACATTATTACAAGTTACAGACGTCTTTAATAACTTATGTCTTGTATTCTCAGACACATGGTTGAAGAAGATCACAACTGTCATATATGCAGTACTGTACTGTAATATGCTGTACATTATAAATATTTTATCGTTTGTATGTTTGTACTGTAATATGTAATGTAAATGGTAAAGAAAAGCAATAAATTGAAGAATGAGACACTTGTACAACATTTGGGAATCTTTATTGAGAAAATGTTTAACCACCAATTGGCTTCTTCAGTCCAATACAGAGAAGAACGGTGGAAGATGAGGAGTAGTTTGATGTAATCAGTCCCTCAGTCTGGAGTCGATGTTTAGTCCATCAGTCTTGAGATTGATTCACAAATGCCTCATTCTTCAACTGTAATATGATGTACATTATAAATACTTTATCGTTTGTATGTTGTCTTCCTTTAATAATGCATATTGTGGTATATAATGTATACTTTTCATTGTACACTTTTTGTAGTATCTAATTTTTAAAATCTTTCTCTTTATAAACTTTGGTGCTTGAGTTTGTGTGCTTGATTAAGTAATTGATGGATGGACTATTGCATATCATGCATGACCATTGTGCATGATAGAAGCTTCCTCTATATATATTTTAGCTGGTGATAACTCTTTGTTTAGTTGGTGAAAGTAATCTGCTATATAACAGATTTGATTTACATAAATCTTTTAATTAATCAGAAGACAATAGCTAAATTATTCCCTCTTGCAACAATTGTGGTATTGTGTCATAGGTGGAGAATTTAGAGCGACAGTTGCGGGAAAAATCCCAAGAACTTCAGGACGCTCTTGCCAGTAGAGAGGAAATTCAAGTTGAACATAAAGCTGCTGTTGATAAGGTAATAATGTAATGTGTGAGAACTTAGCAACTTACCATTGTTGTGCTTCTCTGTATTAAACAGTATTGTTTTATTTTTTCTGTAATGCACTCAAATTTTGTGCACATTTGGGAAAAACATAGATCAGTCATGCATGATTGTGTAAACATTTTTTAAGTTCTTTATATGACATTCCTTATTGAAGCTTTTCTTATTGTCCACACTTTATTTCTTTTAGCATTCAAACTGGGATCTGTTAATGACAGTCTACCTCTCAAATCCCCAAAAAGCCTATGGATTGTTAATAGCGTCTATTACACTATATTATTATGTATAAAGTTTCCTTTCCATGTATATTGGCTTCTTTTATTATGCATAGAGATTTCCTTCTATGTACTTTAGATTTAGTACGCGAAAGATTCTTCGTAATAGAATATAATAGTTATATTATTACTAGTTCGGGGTACAGTAGTTTTTTAGGATTTTTCAGTTTTGTATATGAGATGTAGCCAGTGAATGAAAATGAGAGCTAGTGAAAATGAAAATGTACTTTGTATTTTTTTTTAGCTTGATGGCCTTAATGTCAAGTTATTGGCCCTGCCTCTTGTGGAGCACAGTATCAAACACCTTCTTGTGGTATAAACAATGCAATCCACCTTATGCTCTCTCTCTCTCTCTCTTGTTGTATATCTATTACTCTATCATAAAACTCCAAGTTAGTAAAACAATATATGGCATCACTAAACCCTGATGGTTATTGTGTATGAAAACACCTCTCTCCAAGTGTTCTACCACTCTTTCCTTGATAAGTTTCTCCATTACCTTGCAAGGTATGCTTGTCGGGAAAACTGATCTGTAGTTTAGCACCTGTCTGGCTTATTTCTTGAATATAGGGACTACATTTGTTGTCTTCCTTATTTCTGGTAACTGTCCAATATCCATTGACTTATTGTACATCATAGCTACTGGTTGAGGCAGTGTTACTGTACCATCTCCCAGATTCCATGGTAACATGTTGTTAGGTCTTATTGTCTTTAATGTATCCAGGTCCATCAAAAGTTTCTGTACCTTTTTTCCTGTTGTGTGGATGGCATCCAGTGCTTGTGGGTGCCCCCTTTTTTCGTGTTACTTAATCTCTCTGACATTACTCTCTCAAAAGACTTCTTCAAATAATTTTATCAACACTTCACAGACTTCCTTGTCATTGTTTGTGAGCTCTTCTCCTTCCTTAGTCAGTTTACCTGGTTCTTTTCTGTCATCATCTTCTGATGTGGCTGTGAGACAGTTTCAATTCAGATTTGGCCTTTGCTGCTATGTCATTATCAAATTGTCTCTCAACCTCTCTCCCCATCCTAGTATATTCATTTTTAGTCAGTCTACTCAATTCTCTGTTCTTCTCTCCTTTTATTTCTGTATTTTTTTCATTCTCTTGCATTTCTTTTTTGCCTTCCTATGGGTAAGTGCATGCGTGCATGTACACTCACCTATTTGTGGTTGCTGGAGTTGATTCTGAGATCCTGGCCCTGCCTCTTAGCTTGCCACATCAGTCACTCCCTCTTAGCCTTGTGGACCCTGTCATATAGTACCTGCTTTAAAACTATGTGTGGAACCTGTGTCACCCACTTCCTCACCCAGATCATTCTACTTCCTTACCACCCTGAGACTGAAGAAATGCTTCCTAACATCCCTGTGTTTTAATCATGTCTTTCCTTGACCTTCTGTCATCCACAGTAGTTGGATTTAATTTCTTTGGCCTTTCCTCATGGCTCCTACCCCTTAACTAGTCTTGTTGCATGCTTCTACACTATCTAGTGTGTGTGTGTGTGTGTGTATTTACTTGTTTGGGTGAGTATGCATGTAAATATGTATGTATGTAGTGGTACCTCAGTATACGTCCAGCTCCCAAATAGAACAATTATGTAAGTGTATTTTTGTAAGTGCTTTTGCAAGTGTATTTTTGGGGGTCTGAAACTGATTAATCTACTTTACATTAGTCCTTATGGGAACAAATTCGTTTGGTACTCAAAGAGATCGGCAATTGAACAGCCTTCTGGAATTAATTAAGGACGTATACTGAGGTACCACTGTATATATATATTTTTTTTCAACATGCTGGCCGTCTCCCACCAAGGCAGCTGACCCGAAAAAGAAAAAAAAAACTTTTTCCATCATTCATACTGGTTGTCTCCCACTGAGACATGGTGACCCGAAAAAAGAAGAAACACTTTTACCATCATGATCTTACCAGAGGCATGCCGACACTATAGTTCAGATGCCCCTCCAAACTGCAGTATCCCCACCTCTCCTTCTGAGTGCAGGCACTGTAATTTCTACCTCCAGACTAAAGTTTGGCTAACCAGTTTTCCTGAATTCCTTCATAAATGTTACCTTGCTCACTCTTCAGCAGCTCGTCAAATCATAAAAACCATTTCCCTTCAGTCTCTAATACGGTCACACATGCTTGCTGGATGTCCAAGTCCCTCACACACAAAACCTCCTTTACCCTCTCCCTTTAATCTTTCCTAGGATAACCCCTACCCCTCCTTCCCTTCATACACCCTCCAAGTCATCCTATTTTGCTCTGTCCTCTATAAATTTCCAAACCACCTCAACAATCTCTCCTCAGCTCTCGGAGGAATTCTTTGCGTAATATTCACAGCACACATTACCCTCAGACATGACATCTCCACTGCCTCCAGGCTCTTCCTCACTGCAGTGTATATTTATAAATATGAATATTGATTTTTTTCTCTGTTTCACTTCATATATATGTATACTTAAATCATATAGTTTGTCCTTTGTTATGCTGTAGTGTTTGATGAATGTTTATTTGTAGTGTGTGCTTGTTTGCTATATGTTCATTACTGTGTTGGTGTTTGTAGCGCTAAACATTCAAATGCTCATTACACTATCTCAGATACATAACATTTTGGAATGCATCTCTGTTTAAAACTATTTTTTTTTATATTCATCATAGCTGTAAATTATATATAACAGTACTTCATGAACCTGTTTTTGTACACTAGATATGGGATCTGCGAGAAATAATCCAGTCCCTCGAGGCTCAAGTTGACAGCAAGTGTGTGGAGGAATGTGACCTGAATGCTCAGATCGAGAACTTAAAAACTTCCCTCTCCCAGGCTCGACAGCAGTCCCTGGATCTTGCTACTCAGGTAACTTGTGCTGCTGTGTTATTGTTTGGAGTGCATTAATACTGAGCTACAGTAACATGTACAGCCTCTCCTCACTTAGCGACGTACTCATTTACCGGCAACTTAGACTTACGACCAGCTCTCTGATCAGTATGCTAACCTAAATAATTTATACTAGAGCTGATTTCCTCTATTCTGTTTATTACAATATACAGTACACTACTGTATAAACATTTAAAAATATACCAGAAATGTTATAAATGATGCAAAGGTGTTATTAAAACAATATCAAAGATGGTTGACACAAACCCACTACCATTATAGTACATATGCTCCTCACTCGGCGACGAATTCGTTTACCGGCGTTGCCTTAGGAATGGAATTCCGTCGTTAAGTGAGGAGAGGCTATACTGGATTACACTAGCTTTTTCATGAGACTGTTGCATTTTTGGCTTACTTCATGATAGTTTATAATGTTGTCAAATGTAATTTGGTAAATGACGCATGGCAACCCTGAGTGAAATACTTGTTGTCGGACTTACCTGGTTGTAAATTGTATTGTATCATATGTACAGTAATTAGTAATGCTGATATTCTTCTTTATACTAGGATAATGGAATAGCTTTCTTCTAAAGCAACTATTGCTATTATTAACATGATCTAGATTTTTCAGGAGGTATCTTAAGATATAGGTACCAGGTAGTTTTTATCTGCCTTATACTGAATGGTATAATTATTGAGAGCGTACCTCAATGTAAATTTGAATTTTTAATATGAGAATCAATAAATTTTCTTTACAGTCTGCATTTTGAGAAATTATTCCACAGGGGTCATCACATATGGTATTTCAAGAGCTGTCATATTGCACTACCTGAACAAAGTTTCAGATAATTTATATAAGAAGAATTTTAATAATCTTAATGTATGAATGTATAGTGATACCATCACTCTTATATGAATGTGAAGCATAGGCTGTGAATATTGCAGCAAGGAGGAGGCTGGAGGCAGTGGAGACGTTGTGTCTGAGGCAATGTGTTGCGTAAATATTATGCAGAGAATGTGTAGTTTGGAGATTAGGACGAGGTGCGGAGTTACTAAAAGTATTATCCAGAAGGCTGAGGAGGGGTTGTTAAGGTGGTTTTTGTCATTTAGAGAGGATGGTGCAAAATAGGATGACTTGGAAAATGTATAAATCTGTAGTGGAGGGAAGGAGGGGTAGGGGTTGTCCTAGGAAAGGATGGAGAGAGAGGGTTAAGGAAGTTTTGTTTATAAAGGCTTGGGCATGTAGCAGGCATGTGTGAGCGTGTTACATAGAAGTGAGTGGAGACAAATGGTTTTTGGAACCGAGCTGTTGGAGTGTGAGCGAGCAGGGTAATATTTTGTGAAGGGATTCAGGGAAACCATTTAGCTGGACTTGAGTCCTGGAGGTGGGAAGTACAGTGCCTGCACCTTAAAGGAGGGATTTGGAATATTTACTGTTTGGATGAACATCTGATCTTTTGTATCTGTGCACCTCTGGCAAGAGAGTAATAGTGTGAATGATGATGAAAGCTTTTTTTTTTTGGGGTCACCCTGCCTTGGTGGGAGATGGTGAGCTCTTCTTGTATAGAATGTGCCACCTCAGGACCATGGAATGTCACAGCTTAATAAAGAGTATTTGAAGCTCAGCTATTGGTTAAGAAAATTTTGTTTTATTAAATGCTTTAGATTTCATTGTAAATTTGCTTCCTAGGGAAAAATGGATTTAATAAATAAATTTTTACTTTTAATGATTTTTTTATGCAACTAACAAAATGGCACAATAATAATGAGATGAAATAATTCAATGTTTCAATAGTTTGGTGGGATACTTGTTAACTCTTTGAGTGTCCATCCTTTAGTTCTACGGCTTTGAAGCCAGGGTCCAAGCCATAGTTCTATGCCATGAGCTCAGCTCACTCTGATAAGCTGTGAGTGGTAAATTTGGGCCTAGATATGAGAGAATACATCTATGTGGCAAGTGTGCACCACATAAAACAAATCCTGCAGCACGCAGTGCATAATGAGAAAAAAACTGCAACTGTATTTTTTTATTAAAACAGCGACTTAGCGGTGTTTTTTCATATGTTGTTTACAGATGTATTCGCAGTTTCTTGGTCTCATTTGATAGAATGGAAGATATATTACAGAAATAGAGATGATTTTGATTAGTTTTAGTACTGAAAATGGCTCAAAACTGAGCTCAAAGTAGCGGAAATGTTCAATTTTTGCTGATGCTCAAGAGTAAACAAGTGACGTTACAGGTCCAATACACATCAGCTGGTGGGTCTAATGTACATTCACGAATGTGCTGATATTATTTATACACTTATTACAATATTGCATAACAGTAAATCTTCAATTTTTTGGTGTGAATAGAAATTCATTATGTGAATAAAAAATCAAAATGGAATTCATTTATAAAGCCTAGAAACATAACTAATAAACAGAGGAAATGTTATTTTAGTACCAGGAATGCCTGCATTGTTTATTCTGGACCCTATTTTGAAATTGGAATATTTTGAACTTTGTGTGAAATTGGCCAAATTACCAATTTCCGATCACTTTATTAGGTAATTGAAACAGTTGACTGGGTGATTTCTTGTGCTCAATCGATAAAATAGAATTAATGCTAGCGAAATAGCTAAGAATTTGGTTGACTGGAATAATATAATTGGCCTAAAATTGGAGTCAAAGTGGACAAAATCGCCGATGCGTAAATATCGCTGAAGCAGCAAAATTCTCGAGAGAGTAATTTCGTCAATGTCCATCAAATTTCATACTTTTTGTTTTATTACTGTCAGAAGAAGATTCTCTATCATTTCATAAGAAAAAATAAAAAAAATTTTTTTTTAATTTTTTTTGGACCCTGTGGACAAGTTTCAGATCGGGGGTTTGGACCCGGAAAGGGTTAAAGATGGCAGGTTAAAATAAGATACTTTTTTTTAATTATGTGGCCATCTCCCATTAAGGGATAGTGACCCAAAGAAGAAGAAAAATCATTATTCATTCAATTGCCATTTTTCCAGAAATGTGCTGACATCATTATCAAATTACCCTCTGACTGTAACATCCCAACCCTTCCTTCGGAGTGCAGACACTGCCTTACAACCTCCAGGACTTGAGTCCACCTAACCGGTTTTCCAAAATCTTTCTTTCTTTCAACACGTCGGCCATTTCCCACTGAGGCAGGGTGGCCCAAAAGAAAAAACGAAAGTTTCTCCTTTTACATTTAGTAATATATACAGGAGAAGGGGTTACTAGCCCCTTGCTCCCGGCATTTTAGTCGCCTCTTACGACACGCATGGCTTACGGAGGAAGAATTCTATTCCACTTCCCCATTACCTTGCTCACACTCCAATGGCATGTCCACTTTATATACTTTAACATAGTTGATGGCATCTGCAATGTTAAATTTATGCCAAAAGTTTGGTATTGCAAGGTCATTGTTGCAACAGGTTTCTGCATCACTTTGGTCATTTAGAGAGAATGGATCAAAGTAGAATGACTTGGAGAGCGTATAAATCTGTAGGGGAAGGAAGGCGGGGTAGGGGTCGTCCTAGAAAAGGTTGGAGGGAGGGGGTAAAGGAGGTTTTGTGGGCGAGGGGCTTGGACTTCCAGCAAGCATGTGTGAGCGTGTTAGATAGGAGTGAATGGAGACGAATAGTTTTTGGGACTTGACGAGCTGTTGGAGTGTGAGCAGGGTAACATTTTGTGAAGGGATTCATGGAAACCAGTTAATTGATTTAGTTGGACTTGAGTCCTGGAAATGGGAAGTACAATGCCTGCACTTAAAGGAGGGGTCTGGGATAGTGAGAGCTGGGAGGGACTATTCTCAGCTGTCGTATCTGAGCGCCTCTGCAAAGACAGTGATTATGTATGAGTGTGGTGAAAGTGTTGAATGATGATGAAAGTATTTTCTTTTTGGGGATTTTCTTTCTTTTTGGGTCACCCTGCCTCGGTGGGAGATGGCCGACTTGTTGAAAAAAAAAGTTTTTTTTTTTAATATTCTCTGGTATGATCTTATGAAAAAAGATATAAAACTAATAATACAATTACTGCATTTTTGAGCCAGAGAAACTGGTTTTGTTGCATTCATGAGCATGATGAACAAAAGCAGACTTTTGAATTGCATGAAGTGGTAGGCAGTGTTAAGTATCCATAAATATGATTGTGGTATTTAGAAAATAAGCCTGACAATCTATTCTGCTTTTCTGAAATGATTCCTTAACTTTAGATATATATTAAAGTGAAAGATGTATATCTATTTGCATATTGCTCTGTAATAGTAAAATTTGCTTTTCTGCTTAGTAGTGTATCATAGTACAAGGCCTTGCATATACAGCACCTTCTTTTCAGTGTTCCACATTTTCGTTGGCTTCAAATTGAGCCATTGTTCATTATGCTCCACCCGCCAATGATTTTCGCTGGCAGGTGGAACAATGGCTTGATTGAAAGCCAACAAAAACGTGGAACACCAAAAAGTGGTGCTGTATTTACAGGGACCTCCGTGTATTTTGGAAATACGTATGCATGATACTTGATAATCAAATATATTTCTTTGGCCTTCATCTCTTGACTTGTCTTTCTGAGATTTAACTCAAACTTTATAACATGAACTGAGCAGCTAGAGGAACATCAGTGTACAAGAAACGAACAAGGTAGTAGGCACAGCAGAGAGCAGTCACTCGCTCGGGGATCACAAGTTGAGTCAGAAGAAGAGGAGGAGATTGTTGCCCAACTTAGTAGTGCCTCTCTCTTTATGGAACTGAGAGATGAGTACGGGCAAGGCACACACAGTGTGTTAAATCAAACACTGGTAATTGGCTGCATTTGTCTAGCATTTGAGTATCAATCTTCTGATGAGGAATTTTAACACTTTTCAATGAAAGTAACATTTTTCATTTAATATATTTATGTTTTATATGTACATTAAATCAAGTAACTTCTTTTAAAGGGATATAATTTTTATTAAGGACTAGTTCTAGTCAAGTAAAACATGAAATAAAGTTACATGCAAGAAATAAAATTAAAGTTAATATTCTTAATTTACATTTACCAGCTTCAAACCATCGAAGAACGTGTGGAGCGAACTACCCGGGAACTGGAAGCTCTGCAGTTGTCTGCATCCTCTGCTTCACAGTCTGCTGAGGATCTTTCACTACAGTGAGTTTTTCTTTCTTTTTCTTTTTTTAAATCTTTTTCTGTGTATCAAGGAAAGATGACTTTTAACAAGACTTTGAAGAGGAGTACGAAGTCCAAAAATTGTCTTTGCTAAAATATTTTACATAAGATGGCATTTGGGTGAATGTTGGTGAATGTGTTTTCTTCTTTGGTTAACCCTGCCGTGGCAGAAGATAACTGTTGGGTTTTAAAAAAAATGTTCCTGGAATTTCAATTTAAGGACAGTTGTGTAGGTAATGGTAGAGCACATGAGTATACAGTGATACCTTGAGTTACGAGCTTAATTCGTTTCAGAAGGCTGTTTGAGTGCCGATACCAAACAAATTTGTTCCCATAAGAAATAATGTAAATTAGATTAATCTGTTTCAGACCCCCAAAATTACACTTACAAAAGCACTTACAGAAATACACTTACATAATTATTTGAGTTGGGAGCTGCTCGTAAGTCGAGGTACCACTATATTAATACCATCTTGGAGAAATTCTGTAACTTAATCATATTGATTTCTCTTTTGTTTCATACAGTTGTATCTTCCTTGTTCTATAATATTCATAAAATATTAAAACAGTTTTATTAAGTTACTGTCCACTATGCAAGCATTTTCTTTACATTTGCATGCCTCCCTTTATGCAGTACAGTACATTCTTCATTTTCATCTTACATCAATATACATTATAGAGGTACAGCACTGATACTCCTGCACCCTTGGTTCTGGACCAACAGAGCTCACACAATTATAATTCAACAATACACCTCTTACCTACCATGATCTTCTGTAAACTTGAATTAAACAATACTAGTATCAATGAAACCAGTTAGCTGGACTTGAGTCCTGGAGGTGGGAAGTACAATGCCTGCACTAGAGGAGGGGTTAGGGATATTTGCTGTTTAAAGTGACATCTAAACTGTCGTATCTGCGTGCGTCTGGTTTTTATGATTTGATATTCTATTGGAGTGTGAGAAAGGTAACAGTGATAAAGGTATACAGGAAAACTGGTTAGCCATACTCGAGTCCTGGAGGTGAGAAGTATAGTTCCTGCACTCTGAAGGAGAGGTGGGGATGTTGCAGTTTGGAGGGGCATGTGAACTATGATGTTGGTGCACTTCTGGCAAGACAATGATTAAATGAGTGACAGTGTAAATATTTTCTTTGTCCAGTCACCCCTACCTCGGTGGGAGATGACCAATGTTAAAAAATGCCTAAAAAATTTCACTGAAATAATTTTTTTATATAGTTTTTCTAACAGGTTTTATACTGCACTTGAGTGTTCCATTACGATATTCCACCCACACCTCTGTCCAATGATAACAAAAGTGTGAAAGTCTATTATGTATAGAGAAAGTTTGGCAATCATCACTGATAATAATTTCATTTGCAAATTTAGCTTAAAAGTTTCGAGATGATTTTATTGTTTAATTGCCTGCTTCACAGAGGTTCACTAAGTTATGATACAACATGTTAAGGGAGAACAAGAAAGAAAGTTCAGTATATAATGTGCTTCCACATTGGGGATGAATATACAGTGGACCCCTGGTTTTCGTGATTTTTTCGTTCCAGAATGCTGTTCAAGTGCCATTACCAAACGAATTTATTCCCATAAGGAATAATGTAAAGTAGACTAGTTCTTTTAGACCCCAAAAATACACTTATAAAAGCATTTAAAAAAATACACTTAAATAAAAGGGCGAGTTTCGAGCAGGACGAACACCGGAGTTCCACTGTAGTTTATTCCTTGCTTTTAATGTGCTACCTTATAACATTAACATTGAATTGTTGAACCTTATTTGAGTATAATAATATTTCAGAATTTTGTAGTGATGTTAAAAGGTGTCAAGAATGATGCATGCAGCACACTCTGTAACTTCACAACATTTTTCAACATCAGCTTGAATTTACGTGTTTTGGTTATTGTATGCTTTATTTTTTGTTTTTTAAACAAGTCGGTCGTCTCCCACTGAGGCAGGGTGACCCAAGAAGAAAGAAAATCCCCAAAAAGAAAATACTTTCATCATCATTCAACACTTTCACCTCACTCATACATAATCACTGTCAAGTGATTATGTATGATTATAATTTGCATTGTTGAATATTATTATAAAATGTAGGGGTTACATTGATAATGCTTAGTTGTATAGGAAAATAAGAATCACAAAAGATGCATTCTGCCATAATGTCTCCCTCACTCTGAATGTAAACACGCTCAACATTTTTTTTGTGGGATTAAGTTTGTTCTCAGATTTCACATGTATCATATTCAGTGTTGTCAGCCTTCAAGGTGTGCTAAAAATCCAGTTGATTCTTGAGTGTTGCCAAGGCTTATTGTATGTGAAAGTGGAAGGGAAAGAGATTGAAAACTCAACAAATAACAAACTGTATCTTGAGGGCTGAATATTTTTAATGATATTCTTGAAGTTTGCTGTGTTCTTTATTATGACTGTAGAAGTAGTTCTTAGAAAGAATATCAGGAAAGCTGAAGATTTTCAAAACAGTTGAAAATACTAATTTAAGCTTCAAATTTAATGAACAAGAGATCTGATTAGTGTAGAAATTTACAAAAATTGGCTTCCGTGATTGTGGTAGTTTGCACAACATGAGTGCAGGTGTATGCTATGTGTGTTGCAAAGCTTTGTGCAGCAACATAAATACATGGTGCTTTGCATGGTGCAATGAGAGTCACTACAGCAGTATATATGGCCATTTGATGTTTGTGTGGTGCATTTCTATTTTTTAATTGATCAAGGAAAAATTAAATTGTTGATAAGGATTGAATGTTATATTTTTCCTTATTTTTTATTTTTTAACATGCTAGCCATCTCCCACCAAGGCAAGGTGACCAAAAAAAAAAAAAAAACCCACTTTTACCATCATTCACACTATCACTGTCTTGGCAGATGTCACTCTAAACAGCAGATATCCCAAACCCCTCCTTTATAGTGCAGGCACTGTACTTCCCACCTTCAGTATTCAAGACTGTCTAACTGGTAAATTCCCTGAATCCCATCACACAATATTACACTGCTCACACTTCAACAGCTCGTCTAGTCCCAAAAACCATTCGTCTCCATTCATTCCTATCTAACACGCTCATGGATGCTTGCTGGAAGTATAAGCCTCTCGCCCACAAAACCTCCTTTACCCCCTCCCTCCAACCTTTTCAAGGATGACCCCTACCCCGCCTTCCTTCCCCTACAGATTTATACGCTCTCCAAGTCATTCTACTTTGTTCCATTCTCTCTAAATGACCAAACCATCACAACAACCCCTCTTCAGCCCTCTGAATAATACTTTTAGTAACTCCACACCTCCTAATTTCCACACTCCGAATTCTCTGCTTAATATTTACTCCACACATTGCCTTTAGACACGACATCTCCACTGCCTCCAGCCGCCTCCTCGCTGCAGCATTTACAACCCAAGCTTCACACCCATATAAGAGTGTTGGTACCACTATTCATTCATACATTCCCTTCTTTGCCTCCATGGATAAGGTTTTTTGTCTACACAGATACCTAAACGCACCACTCAGCTTTTTTTCTTCATCAAGTCTATGGTTAACCTCATCTTTCATAAACCCGTCCGCTGACAAGTCAACTCCCAAATATCTAAAAACATTCACTTCTTCCATACTCCCTCTCTCCAATGTGATATCCAATTTTTCTTTATCTAAATAATTTGATACCCTCATCACCTTACTCTTATCTAAGTTCACTTTCAACTTTCTACCTTTACACACCCTCTGTATATATCTTACTAAATTTTAAAGAAGAAACTTCCGTTTCTCCTTTTGGGCCACACCACCTCGGTGGGATTCGGCTGGTTTGTTGAAAGAAGAAGTATTTATTTGTCGTAATTATTATAGGTACAGTGGTACCTCGAGTTACGATGGTCCCCAAAATCGCCCTCTTATGTAAGTTTATTTTTTTAAATGCTTTTGTAAGTATATTTTTAGGGGTGTAAAAGGACTAGTCTATTTTACATTATTCCTTAAGGGGATAAATTCGTTTGGTAATGGCACTTGAACAGCATTCTCGAACGAAAAAATATCGTAACTCGAGGTACCACTGTAGTAGGTTGGTAGACAGCAACCACCCAGGGAGGTACTACCATCCTGCCAGGTGACTGTGAAACAGAAACCTGAAACAGTTTTACATGATGGTAGGATTGCTGGTGTCTTTTTTCTGTCTCATAAACATGCAAGATTTCAGGTACGTCTTGCTACTTCTACTTACACTTAGGTCACACTACGCAAACATGTACACGTTTATGTATACACACTCATCTGAGTTTTCTTTGATTTTATCTTAATAGTTCTTGTTCTTATTGCTTTTCCCTTTCATATCCATGGGGAAGTGGAATAAGAATCTTTCTTCTGTAAGCCATGCGTGTTGTAAAAGTCAACTAAAATGCCGGGAACAATGGGCTAGTAACCCCTTTTCCTGTATAGCTTACTAAAAAGAAGAAGAAGAAAACCGTCAAAGTGGGATGTTTGAATGTGCGTGGATGTTGTGCGAATGATAAGAAAGAGATGATTGTAGATGTTATGAATGAAAAGAAGCTGGATGTCCTGGCTTTAAGTGAGACAAAGATGAAGGGGTAGGAGAGTTTCAGTGGGAGAAATAAATGGGATTAGATCAGGGGTTTCAAATAGAGTTAGAGCTAAAGAAGGAGTGGCAATAATGTTTAATAATCAGTTATGGCAGGTAAAGAAGGAATATAAATGTATAAATTCAAGGATTATGTGGAGTAAAATAAAGGTTGGATGTGAAAAGTGGGTTATAGTAAGTGTTTATGCACCTGGAGAAGAGAGAAGTGTAGAGGAGAGAGAGAGATTTTGGGAAATGTTGAGTGAGTGTGTGGGGAGTTTTGAACCAAGTGAGAGAGTAATTGTGGTTGGGGATCTTAATGCTAAAGTGGGTAAAAATGTTGTGGATGGAGTAGTAGGTAAATTTGGGGTGCCAGGGGTAAATGTAAATGGGGAAAGGAGGTTTTGTGGGCGAGGGGCTTGGACTTCCAGCAAGCATGTGTGAGCGTGTTAGATAGGAGTGAATGGAGACGAATGGTTTTTGGGACATGACGATCTGTTGGAGTGTGAGCAGGGTAACATTTTGTGAAGGGATTCAGGGAAACCAGTTAATTGATTTAGTTGGACTTGAGTCCTGGAAATGGGAAGTACAATGCCTGCACTTTAAAGGAGGGGTCTGAGATAGTGACAGCTGGGAGGGACTTTTCTCAGCTGTCGTATCTGAGCTCCTCTGCAAAGACAGTGATTATGTATGAGTGTGGTTAAAGTGTTGAATGATGATGAAAGTATTTTCTTTTTGGGGATTTTCTTTCTTTTTGGGTCACCCTGCCTCGGTGGGAGACGGCCGACTTGTTGAAAAGAAAGAAGAAAAAAAATTATTTAAAGAGCTTCAGAACTTACTTTGCATATAATTACAGAGATGTTCCACCTTTACAAGAAATAGAGGCTGACCATTCGTCTTTATTACCTGCATCTGTTGAGTTTCGATTAGAAGACAAACTGCTTACACTTGAACGCACCATGGAAGCAGCTGTGAAACGTACTCGAGACCTTGAAATGACTCTGAAAAACCTTAGAGTGGATTATGAGGTTTGTGTTGCTTTTAAGTCATTTTAGTGATAACTTTGTTCCTACAAAATAATAATGCTAATGGAAGAAAGAAAAAATTACTACTTTTAATACATCAAAAAATGGCCAGTGTTTTGTGTGATTTTATATTTATGATATTTGTAGTTAAAGGAGGAGACATATTCTTGGAGTGTTCCTTTAGTGCTTAGTTTCTCATAATTTTGAGTTTTCAGTGGTTGTATCACATATTACCTCCTCCTGGACAAGAGATAGCTCAAAGTTTTATATAGAAGCTTAGGGGTGGCAATCTAGTTGATAGAAGAGGATAGGGGACTTATCTTCAGAAGCATTATTATTACTTTAATTTATTGTTATTACAGTGGACCCTCGGTTAACGAATACCCCGGAAATCGTGCAATTATGTAAGTATAATTTTGTAAGTTCTTGTGGAAGTGTATTTTTGGGGGTCTGAAATAGACTAACCTACGTGAAATTTTTCCTTAAGGGAGTAAATTCGTTCGGTAATGGCACTTGAGCAGACTTCAGGAGTGAAGTTTTTACGAAACTCGGGGGTCCACTGTATTATTATTTGGGGAACTGAGGAAATTTTTGGGGGTTAAGTACCTCCCTCCTTCCTATTGCTGCCCCCAGTTCTGGATCCCAGCTCAGATGTGTACTACTGTTTGTGAATAAATATTTCTAGCATTCTTTAATTTTTTTTTTTTTAGTTTAGTTTAGTTTACCATTGTAACCTCTTGTTTTCCTTATTGAGAGTGCTAAAATAAAGCCTCTCTGTTTCTTGTATTCTTCTCTGATTTTATTTTACCTTATGTTTTTCCTGTTTTCCTCTTATTTACCAACAAAATTATTAAAATGTTTTTAATTCTCTCTATATAGATCATCTCTCGTAACTCTCAGCCATTTTGTTACCTATCTTCAAAAATTTTATATTAGATCTATGTTTATTTTCATTCTCCATTTTAGTTTTGTATAAGATGTAAGCTAGGACATGTACTGAGAAAAATATAATACAAAATATAAAAAAAATCATACAAGCTTTTTTATGATTAGAACATTCTTTAATTATTCAGTATTCTCTTCTGATTAAAAGAATTTAAATAATTCTCATTAATATTTTATAATATTTTAATAATGCAGGAAGTGACTGCAGAAAGAGATATGCTTCAAGAACTTTCAAAAGAGCAACTAATACAGATCTCTGGTCTTGAGGCTCGTTTAGATGAAATTCGTCGTTCGGATCATCCTATGACTTCTGAACTCAAGCAGAGGATTAATGCAGTTCAAGAAGATCTGGAAAAGAAAAGAAGTGAATTAGCCAAAAAGGGAAGAGAGGTCGGTACAGTGAATCTTAAAAAATATATATATGATTATGTATGAGTGAGGTGAAAGTGTTGAATGATGATGAAAGTATTTTCTTTTTGGGGATTTTCTTTCTTTTTGGGTCACCCTGCCTCGGTAGGAGACGGCCGACTTGTTGAAAAAAAAAAAAAATATATGTATATATACAGTGGACCCCCTGAAATCGAACATTCTTCGTTCCAGAATGCTGTTCAAGTGCTGTTACCGAACAAATTTATTCACATAAGGAATAATGTAAATTAGATTAGTCCATTTCAGACCCCTAAAGATACACTTACAAAAGCACTTACAATAATAAACTTACATAATAGGTCGAGTTGGGAGGCGTTCGATTTCCTGGGGTCCACTGTATATATGTGCGCTAGTAGTTCCCTTCTATATAAATTATTAAATGTATAAAGAAGAAAAACTTTCATTTCTTTGTCGGGTCACCCTGCCTTGGGGGGAGACACCTGTTGTGTAAAAAAAATAACTCCATTTTTGTTTAAATGCACAAATGCTATTTTTGAAACTTATAATTTTTGGCTTGGTAGACAGTCTTTATCCATTGGAGGCCCCAGTTTCACTGAGGCCTCTAAAACATTTTTTCATGATTGTTGGTCTTTTCTGTCTCATGAACATGTAAGATGGCAAGTAAATCTTACTAACTTCTACAGTACCTTACATTCATTATACACTTATTTTTACTTTCTTGTGTGTTTGGGTTTTATTATTATTTATCTTGTAGAAGTGCTAAAATAATGAGAGATCATATAACACCTGGGAAATAGGAGGTAATTATGTTTAATTTAAGGAAGGTGAATGCAGCTTCAGTTCCCTTACTCAAGAGCTATTCACTTTTATCAAGTGAAAGTGAAGAGCAGATAAATGGTATACACTGCTGTGTAACAAGCTTTTTTTAAATGAATGTTAAAATTTATTTCTTAATGAGCAATCCTTCTTTTTGAAAGAGAATATGAGATAATGACAAGTGATTTACAAAAATATTACTTACAGATAGAGGAACTTAAACATAATCTGTCGAGTACCAGAGGAAAGCTGATGTCACGTGAGGAGGAACTAGAGCGAATGCAGTCAATGACACAGCCTCACAGTCTTCCTCAAACCACTTCTGACCAACTTCTCACGAAGCAGAAACAGCTGGAGGATGAAATAGCTTCAAAAAATAACCTTATTGAGAATTTGAAGGTTGGTTTCAATTTAGATAATAGATCCAGTAGTTTGATTTTTGGTAATGTTCTTTCTTTCTTCTTTCAACACGTCGGCCGTTTCCCACCGAAGCGGGGTGGCCCAAAATGAAAAACGAAAGTTTCCCATTTTACATTTAGTAATATATACAGGAGAAGGGGTTACTAGCCCCTGGCTCCCAGCATTTTAGTCGCCTCTTACGACACGCATGGCTTACGGAGGAAGAATTCTGTTCCACTTCCCCATGGAGATAAGAGGAAATAAGAACAAGAACTAGTAAGAAAATAGAAGAAAACCCAGAGGGGTGTGTATATATATGCTTGTACATGAATGTGTAGTGTGACCTAAGTGTAAGTAGAAGTAGCAAGATGTACCTGAAATCTTGCATGTTTATGAGACAGAAAAAAGACACCAGCAATCCTACCATCATGTAAAACAATTACAGGCTTTCGTTTTACACTTACTTGGCAGGACGGTAGTACCTCCCTGGGTGGTTGCTGTCTACCAACCTACTTTTTGGTAATATTTTTTTTTTTTTTTTTTATTAACACATCGGCCAATTCCCACCAAGGCAGGGTGGCCCGAAAAAGAAAAACTTTCATCATCATTCACTCCATCACTGTCTTGCCAGAGGGGTGCTTTACTCTACAGTTATAAAACTGCAACATTTACACCCCTCCTTCAGAGTGCAGACACTGTACTTCCCATCTCGAGGACTCAAGTCCGGCCTGCCGGTTTCCCTGAATCCCTTCATAAATGTTACTTTGCTCACACTCCAACAGCACGTCAAGTATTAAAAACCATTTGTCTCCATTCACTCCTATCAAATACGCTCACACATGCTTGCTGGAAGTCCAAGCCCCTTGCACACAAAACTTCCTTTACCCCTCCCTCCAACCTTTCCTAGGCCGACCCCTACCCCGCCTTCCCTCCACTACAGATTTATACACTCTCGAAGTTATTCTGTCTCGTTCCATTCTCTCTACATGTCCGAACCACCTCAACAACCCCTCCTCAGCTCTCTGGATAATAGTTTTGGTAATCCCGCACCTCCTCCTAATTTCCAAACTCCGAATTCTCTGCATTATATTCACACCACACATTGACCTCAGACATGACATCTCCACTGCCTCCAGCCTCCTCCTCGTTGCAACATTCATCACCCATGCTTCACACCCATATAAGAGTGTTGGTATAACTATACTCTCATACATTCCCTTCTTTACTTCCATGGACAAAGTTCTTTGTCTCCACAGACTCAAGTGCTCCACTCACCCTTTTCCCTCATCAATTCTATGATTCACCTCATCCTTCATAGACCCATCCGCTGACATGTCCACTCCCAAATATCTGAATACATTCACCTCCTCCATACTCTCTCCCTCCAATCTGATATCCAATCTTTCGTCACCTAATCTTTTTGTTATCCTCATCACCTTACTCTTTCCTATATTCACTTTCAATTTTCTTCTTTTACACACCCTACCAAATTCATCCACCAACCTCTGCAACTTCTCTTCAGAATCTCCCAAAAGCACAGTGTCATCAGCAAAAAGCAACTCTGACAACTCCCACTTTGTATTTAATGTAATGTTATATGTATTTATAAATTTATAAAAAATTGTGTGTCATCCATACATTGTATTCTAAATCATATAAATTAGCTCCCTGTTTTATATTTTTACAGATAATAATCATGCACGTTCTCCAGTTTACTTAATTTTCTCAACTTAATTTGTCTAAGTAAGGTTCTTATTCACAGAACATAATTATTCAGTAATTAATTTTGTGTGTTCTGTAGTATTTATTTTTGCAATTAGATCATAAACCAGTGATATCTTAATATGCAATATAACCACAGTGAAAAGTAGTAATATTCACTGTTATATTGCATATAGCATTTTGACATCCTTTTATATACCTCTCAGATGCCTTTCTCTATGTTCTCAGTGTGTATAACTTTACAGCTATATACAGTAGGTACCACTACATGCATTCTATGTATCTCTTCATTTAATTTTTGCTTTTTAACACATCAGCATTTTGCCTCCAAGGCAGAGTAGAGTATGTTAAAGAAGGTAACACATTGCTCTCTTGCTAGAAATGTACAAACATCACAGTTGCAGTGACCCTTTGAACTGCAACATTGTTACCCTTCCCTTGGGTCCTCACTTCTTCCAGGCTCAATGATGCATTGAGTGAATTATTTCATTCTAATTACAAAAATAATTTTAATCTAGCTCATATTTTTTGCTTATTCTTTTTTTCAGAAGGAACTTGTAAGTGCTTGTCAACCAGATATTATCCCATCAACATTAGCTCAAAGTCTTATAGAAGATAAAAATGCTGAGATAAAAGAACTGATTGAGCAACTTATGACTATAAAATCTAGAGTCAGTGAGGTGATTACACACATTGCAAATAATGGAAATCTTGTGGAATGTCAAAACCTGGTTAGTATGCTTCTCTTTCTGTACATGGTAGTATTAGTGATATTAATGTTCAGAAGTTATCATTTTATCACCCTTATACTTCACAACAAACTCACAAAATAAAGATGATACTAGACCACAAAGAATAAAAAGGCAAAATACCGTGACTAGAACAATACACAAACAAATAGCCCACAAATAGGAGAAATAAACTTATGACGACGTTTTGGTCTGAAACGTTGTCATAAGTTTCTTATATTTGTGGATTATTTGTGTACTAGACCACATTTTGGTCCATGTTTGACCATTATCAAATCATTACTTGATAATGGTCCATGGCAGATTGTAATGTCAGTATAACTCACGAGCCCCACTTGTTCTGTGATAAATCAGTTTAGTTTCATTTGTGGTGTCTGGGTTGGTTGTGAATTCTAGCCACAGTATTGTGACTTATTCTAAGAAATTGGATCTGTGTCTTGAATCGAGTCTGAATGCCTTCCATGCCCCCAGGCACTGTATGACCCCTATGGGTCATACAGTGCACCCTCTTATGAATAATAATAGTAGTAGTAATAATAATAATAATTCACCCTCTTACTACTTTAAAGTACATAAATTTAGGAATTCTCTATGGGGAAGTGGAGAAGAATCCTTCCTCCATAAGCCATGCGTGTCATAAGAGGCGACTTAAATGCCAGGAGCAAGGAGCTAGTAACCCCTTTTCCTGTAGAATTTACTAAATGTAAAAGAAAAACTTTTGTTTTTCTTTTCAGGTCACCCTTCCTCACTGGGATACGGCCGGTTTGTTGAAATAAAAAAATGTAGAAATTGAATCCTATTCATTAAATGTTTTCCTTCCTCATCAGTGAGCAAATATTTTGTCTTGGGTTTGTTTCAAGGACTGGATGGAGAGCATGAAAGGAAATTCTATCCAGTGTTTATGGTGGATAATTTGTCATATTTAAATAGCCTAAGAATATGTGAAAGATGTCTAATTCTCTTAACTTTTACTATTTCCAGGGTATAAATTATTCTATTAGAAATGCTAAAACAGTAATGATAAATATAAAAATTCCAAAAACTTAAACTAAATAGACCAAGTAATTTTTTTTTCCTAGACTATACCAGACCACCGAGGAATGCATATACAGTGGTACCTCGAGTTACGATGGTCCCCAAAATTGCCCTTTTATGTAAGTTTATTTTTTTAAATGCTTTTGTAGGTATATTTTTGGGGGTGTAAAAGGACTAGTCTATTTTACATTATTCCTTATGGGGATAAATTCGTTTGGTAATGGCACTTGAACAGCATTCTCGAATGAAAAAATATCGTAACTCGAGGTACCACTATCTATTTCATCATGAGTTTACCTTAATTCCTTGATGTTAATTTTTTTTTTTTTTTCAACAAGTCGGCCGTCTCCCACCGAGGCAGGGTGACCCAAAAAGAAAGAAAATCCCCAAAAAGAAAAAACTTTCATCATCATTCAACACTTTCACCACACTCATACATAATCACTGTCTTTGCAGAGGAGCTCAGATACGACAGCTGAGAAAAGTCCCTCCCAGCTGTCACTATCTCAGACCCCTCCTTTAAAGTGCAGGCATTGTACTTCCCATTTCCAGGACTCAAGTCCAACTAAATCAATTAACTGGTTTCCCTGAATCCCTTCACACATGATTTGTGGCCTTAATGGCATTAACCCTTTGGGGGTCGACAGGCCTTCTCAGGAAAGTGTTCCTGGGGTCGAAAATGTTTTTGAAAAAAAAAAATTAGATTTTTCTTATGAAATGATAGAGAATGTTTTTCCGATCATAACGCCACCAAAATTATGAAATTTGATCGAAAACTAACGAAATTATGCTTTCGCGAAGTTATCGGTATCTATGACACTGACGCATCGGCGATTTCACCCACTTCGAGCCTGCAGGGGCAGAGTGTGGGTTGCCACCCACCACGAGGTGCCACCACCACCACCTCTGTAACTTGCACACGGCACTACCTTGGCACCCCAGTGCCGTGTGCAAAAGGGTATTCTTGGCAGTGGGCGGCAGGGAAGTCCTAAAATTATAGCTATTTCGCTAGAACTCCATTTCTTCTATCGAATGAGTAGAAGAAACTGCCTATTTACCAATTTCATCTACCCAAAATAGTGGTCAGAAAATGGCAATTTTCCAATTTCACACAAATTTCAAATGATGCCAATTTCAAAATAGGGTCCAGAGTAAACAAGGCAGACATTCCTGGCACTAAAATAACATGTTCTCTGTTCATTAGCCACGTCTCCAGGCCCCTGTTCCATTACTTTTGCTTTCCATTTTGAATTTTTATTCTCACAAAAATAGAAGATTTACTGTTATGTATACAACTGCATCATTGTAAAAATGGTATAAATAATATCAGAGCACTTGTGCATGAATATAAGACTCGCCAGTTGATGTGTATTGGACGCATGGTGTGATTTGTTTACTCTTGAACATCGTCAAAAATCAAACATTTTCGCTACTTTGAGCTCAATTTCAAGGTACTTGTCATTGTCATACCAATCAAAATCATCTCCATTTCTGTAATATATCTTCCATTCTATCAAATGAGACCAAGAAAACGAGAATACATCAATAAATACCATACAAAAATCGACTGCAAAGTCGCTGTTTTAATCGAAAAAAACGGTCAATTTTTTTTTTCTTTCATTATGCAGTGTGTACTGCAGGATTTTTTTTATACTGCGCACACTGACCACACAGACCCATTCTTTCATATGTATGCCTACCAGACGTTTTCTGCTTAAATTGAGGCCGCTAGAATTTGGGCGTACTAGTACGGCACCAACCCCTGCTCGTAAAACGTACTAGTACGGCACCGACCCCGAAAGGGTTAATGTACTCAGTAATAAGTAATCTAGAAGAGAGTAGATAGTGTTGTCCCTAAGAAGGGTTTTCTGTCTTAAGTGATAAGCATTCAACAAATGGAAGTGAACTGATGTTTAAAAATAAAATTATTTTGATGATACTATTCCAAATTGAATGACATGAATAAAAGGCATATGGTAGATAATTTATAGACAAAGTATGAGAGTATTCACATAGAAGAGGGCCTCACTTATACAGCAGGTTAAGTTCCAGACTACTGCTGTAAAGTAAAAATTGCTGTAAAGTGAATCATAGTCTTTTTCACTTTAAAATGCATATAAAAGTCTGATAGCATGTTTACACTATCACATATGAAGTGAGCAATAGAGCTAGGCCTAAAAAATGTATACATATTACACTTCTTTCTTCTTTCAACAAATCGGCCGCTTCCCACCAAGGTGGGGTGGCCCAAAGAGAAAAACAAAAGTTTCTCTTTTTAACTTTAGTAATGTTTACAGGAGAAGGGGTTACTAGCCCCTTGCTCCCGGCATTTTAGTCGACTCTTACGACACGCATGGCTTACGGAGGAAGAATTATGTTCCACTTCCCCATGGAGAACATATTACACATATTACTTAATTTAAAATAATTTTGTCCTTGGCTTATAGTTAGTAGTGAATATATTTATTGTAGGAAGTCTGAATAAATGAAGAATGGGTATACAGTGAACCCCTGGTGTTAGTGATTTTTTCGTTCCGGAATGCTGTTCAAGTGCCGTTACCAAACAAATTTGTTCCCATAAGGAATAATGTAAATTAGATTAGTCCTTTTAGACCCCCAAAAATATACTTACAAAAGCACTTACAAAAATACACTTACATAATTGTTAGAGTTTGGAGCATCACGGACACCGGGGATCCACTGTAATAGAAAACCGCTGCATTATTGAAACGCTGTATATGTATGTCAGGTTGTGTATAATTATGCTGTATATCTTAGTTGTTTATTTTTCTTAAGTATCAAATATTTAACATTTTTCTTCTCTTTCATAGCTTCAGAATATTCTTAGAGGACGTAATGAATTCTGTAGTCGACTAAGTGATACTGAAACTCCAGAAGTTCTGAGAAAATCATCGATGGTACATCATCCCGATTCTACTTCTATTGAGGTAATTAATGATGATAAATTATTGAGGGTGTGTAAAGGAAGCTGAAAGTGAACATAGATAAGAGTAAGGTGATGAGGGTATCAGATGAGTTAGGTAAGAAAAAATTGGATATCAGATTAGGGAGGGAGTATGGAAAAAGTGAACGTGTCCAGATATTTGGGAGTGGACATGTCGGTAGATGGGTATACGAAGGACGAGGTAAACCATAGAATTGATAAAGGAAAAAAGTGGGTGGTGCATTGAGATATCTGTGTAGATAAAGAACGTTATTCATGGAGGCAAGGAAGGGAATGTATGAGAGTAGTAGTACCAACACTTATATGAGTGTGAATCATGGGTTATGAATGTTGTAGTGAGGAAGAAGCTGGAGGCAATGGAGATGTGTCTAAAGGCAGTATGTGGCTTAAATATTATGCATAAAATTCGTAGTTTGGACATTAGGAGGAGGTGTGGAGTTAATAAAATATTCAGAAAGCTGAGGAGGGGTTGTTGAGGTGGTTTGGTCATTTAGAGAGGGTGGAGCAAAATAGGATGACTTGGAGGGTGTATAAATCTGTAGTGGAGGGAAGGCTGGGTAGGGGTCATCCTAGGAAAGGATGGAGGGAGGGGGTAAAGGAGGTTTTGCATACAAGGGGCTTGGACATTTAGCAGGCATGTGTGAGCATGTTAGATGGGAGCGAGTGGAGACGAATGGTTTTTGGGACTTGACGAGCTGTTTGATCTTGTCATCTGACAAGATCAAACTATAGATGACAAGATCAAACTATAGATGACAAGATCAAACTATAGATGACAAGATTAAGCTATAGATGACAAGATCAAACTATAGATGACAAGATCAAACTATAGATGACAAGATCAAACTATAGATGACATGATCAAACTATAGATGACAAGATCAAACTATAGATGACAAGATCAAGCTATAGATGACAATATCAAGCTATAGATGACAATATCAAGCTAAAGATGACAAGATCAAGCTATAGATGACAATATCAAGCTATAGATGACAATATCAAGCTATAGATGACAATATCAAGCTAAAGATGACAAGATCAAGCTATAGATGACAATATCAAGCTATAGATGACAATATCAAGCTAAAGATGACAATATCAAGCTATAGATGACAATATCAAGCTATAGATGACAATATCAAGCTAAAGATGACAATATCAAGCTATAGATGACAAGATCAAGCTATAGATGACAAGATCAAGCTATAGATGACAATATCAAGCTATAGATGACAATATCAAGCTAAAGATGACAATATCAAGCTATAGATGACAAGATCAAGCTATAGATGACAAGATCAAGCTATAGATGACAAGATCAAGCTATAGATGACAAGATCAAACTATAGATGACAAGATCAAACTATAGATGACAAGATCAAACTATAGATGACAAGATCAAACTATAGATTACAAGATCAAACTATAGATGACAAGATCAAACTATAGATGACAAGATCAAGCTATAGATGACAAGATCAAACTATAGATGACAATATCAAGCTATAGATGACAAGATCAAGCTATAGATGACAAGATCAAACTATAGATGACAATATCAAACTATAGATGACAAGATCAAACTATAGATGACAAGATCAAACTATAGATGACAAGATCAAACTATAGATGATCTTGTTTGAAGTGACAGCTAAACTGTCGTAATTTGGTGGGAGATGGCCAGCTTGTTAAAAAAAAATTAGAATTTTTGAGCTGTGCTATTAAAACTTAAGGAGTTGCTTTTCTCAGCTGTCTCTGATTTCCTAATTTATGAGTACACCAGCAAGTTAATATTTTAGACATTTAGATGAGGTTATATCAACAAGTAGGTCTATGGAGAATGTAGGAATTCACAGTACAGTTGAGGGGAAAAAATTACTAGACTAACTCTGTGAAGTTTGCATATTGTGGTCAGCGGAAAGAAATTTAGATGCCCCGTTTTTTATAATGTAATTATTGGTTTGGATAACTTCAGTAAGCATATGGCCTCAGTCTACTGAATTATTCAGACATGAAAACCTTGATATTAGCTGATCGTATGTATCTTTTGATCTGGACAAAATATAGTGTACGTTCCTTCTCATTTCTTTTCAGTATGTGGTAACCCACCTGTCCCATTCTATGACAGAGAGCATGTGTATAGATCTACTTCATATTAACTTGTAATAAAAATGATTGTACAAAGAGTACTGGTTACTAAAATTGCTGTTACTAAAATTGCTGGTTAATAAAATTGTTGTATTGAGTCAGCCAGACTGTACAAAAGAATTGTCGTTGAGTTGATTCAGGTCTGATCTTGCAGTTGCATGGATGAAGACTTAGTCTCCAATAATCTTTATATAATGTATTACCTTTGCAATTCTCATATCTTTAAAAGATTTTATACGTTTCAGTACATCTGTAGGGTATTTTTTTTTTTACTAATCTTTCTTGGTTTAACAGATGAATAGTATCAAGGAAGGTCACTCAGCTGTCACCAGTTCCACTGGTAAAAGTGAGGAAGGAGTGTCTGTCACTCATCCATCAACTGTTGACCTGACTTTCATGTCTGTACAGCCTGAGGCTCCCATTGAGTTATCAAAGGTATCATCTCATGACTCAAGCATAACCAAGGTAAGATCAAAATGATGCTACTCTTCATTTATTTCTACTTCAAATTCAATTCAATGAGTTCTCATGTCGTATTATTTGCTACAGACATTAATTAGTTCTAGAACTTTATGTATTACAGTACTCAAGTATTGTATTACTAGATATGTATTACAGTACTCAAGTACTGTAATATATATCTAGTTGTTTTAGGATTGCATCTATGCTTTTATGTAGTATTTTTTATAATTAATATTTAATGCCTTAACCCTTTCAGGGTGTTTGACATACTAGTATGCCTAAATTCTAGCGCCCTCAAATCAAGCAGAAACAGGCTGGTAGGCCTAGATGTGAGAGAATGGGTCTGTGAGGTCAGTGTGCACAGTATAAAAAAAATCCTGCAGCACACAGTGCATAATGAGGAAAAAAAACTCTGACCGTGTTTTTGGTTTAAAACAGCGACTTTGCAGTCTATTTTCGTATGGTATTTATGGTTATATTCTTGTTTTCTTGGTCTCATTTGATAGAATGGAAGATATATTAGAGAAATAGAGATAATTTTGATTGGTTTCTCGATGACAAGTACCTAGAAATTGAGCGCAAAGTAGTGAAAACGTTCGATTTTTGCCGATGTTCAAGAGTAAACAAATCATGTCACGCGTCCAATACACATCAACTGATGAGTCTAATATTCTTGCACAAGTGCGCTGATATTATTTATACCGTTTTTACAGTGATGCAGTAGTATACATAACAGAAAATCTTCAATTTTTTGTGAGAATAAAAATTCAAAATGGAAAGCAAAAGTAATGAACAGATAAAATGTTATTTTAGTGGCAGGAATATCTGCCTTTTTTATTCTGGACCCTATTTTGAAATTGGCATCTTTTGAAATTTGTGTGAAATTGGCAATATTGCCAATTTCTGACCACTTTATTGGGTAGTTGAAATCGGTAAATTGGTGGTTTCTTGTACTCAATCGATAGAACAAATGGAATTCTAGAATAATGATTTTAGTAGACTGAGACATTGGAATTGGCCGAAAATAGGGCTCAAAGTGGGCGAAATCGCCGATGCGTAAATATCGTCGATACCGCTAACTTTGCGAGAGCATAATTCCGTTAGTTTTCACCAAATTTCATACTTTTGGTATCATTATGATCGGAAAAAGATGCTCTATTATTTCATAAGAAAAAATTATTTTTGTTTTTTCTGAAAATGTTTTGACCATGAAAAGGAGTTTAGAATCGGGGGTCTCGACCCTGAAAGGGTTTAATGATTGCTATTTGGTTAGCTTTTAACAAATTTTTCTCTAATGTATCCATAAATGCTGCATTTGAAATTAATATGGTCATGACATAAATCTCTCCATATATATACCTGGAGTATACCTGGAGAGGGTTTTGAGGGTTAACGCCCCCGCGGCTCGGTCTGAGACCAGGCCTCGTGGTGGATCAGGGTCTGATCAACCAGGCTGTTAAAAACTTGTCATGAGAAGAGGTTAATGTGTACGTCTTGATCATTCAGTATATACAGTGAACCCTCTGTTTTCTTTGAAAATTCTTTCCATAAGGACAAATGTAAATTAGATTAGTCATTTCAGACCCCCAAAAATACACTTACAAAAGCACTTACGAAAATACACTTACATAATTGTTCGAGTTTGGAGGTGAACGAAAACCGAGGGTCCACTGTACTGTGATTGTTAGAGTAGTCAGAAATTGCTTTTTGCCAATTACATGGTTTTGGGGGAACTTTTAAAGAGAAGTTGCAATGATTAGAAGGTAAATTTGGGAGGGTATGCAAAAGAAGGAAATTAAAGCGGAACATAGGAAAGAACAAAGCGTTGAGAGTAACAGAAAATTTAGGCAATGAAAGATTGGATATCAGATTGAAGGGAGAGAGTATGGAGAAAGTAAATGTTTAGATATTTGGGAGTGGACTTGTCAGCAGATGGGTTTATGAAAGATGAGGTGACCTGTAGAACTGACAAGGAAAAGAAAGGTGGGTGGTTCATTGAGGCACCTGTGGAGACCAAGAACCTTATTCACAGAAGCAAAAAGAAGAATGTACTTGAGTATAGTGGGGCAAACACTTTTATGGGTGTGAAACATGGATTTTAAATGTTTCATGAAGAGGAGGCTGGAGGCAGTGGAAAAAATGTGTTTGAAGCAATTTGTTGTGTGAATATAATGCAGAGAATTCAAAGCTAGGAGATTCAAAGGTGGTGTGGGGTTACCAAAAGTATTGTTTAGAGGGCAGACAAGGGGTTGTCGAGGTGGTTTGGACATGTAGAAAGGGTGGAGCAAAACAGAATGACTAGGAGGGCACATAAATCTGGGGGAAAGGGAAATAGGGGTAGGGAACATACCTGGAAGGGTTGGAGGGAAGGGGTAAAGGAGGTTTTGAGTGGTAGGGGCTTGCACATCTGAGAGGTTTGTGTGAGTGTGTTGGATAGGAGTGAGTGGAGGCAAGGGGTTAAAGTGTAAGCAAGGTAACATTTATAAAGGGATTAAAGGAAACTGGTTATTTGGACTTAATCCTAGAGGTGGGAAGTACATCGTCTTCACTCTGAAGAAGAGTTTGGGGTGTTTCAGCTTGGAGGGTCAGTTTAACCGTGAAGTCTTTCATGTTGTCATACCTTAGTGACAGATGGTCAGTGTGTTTTAAAAAAAAATCCTTAAAGACATGTCTATACAAAAGAAACTTTGTCATTATATAACTTAATGAATAATATCAACATTCTCAAATCTTTGGTGATGTTGAATATTTTTTTTCTCAAGTTTTTAGTTGTTTTATATTTTATTAAATGCAGGGGTCACATGTGTCAGATGATAACAAAATTGGTGAATCATGTCTGTCTTCATTGGCTGCTGCCACTGCTGTTGCTACTATCACTACTGCTGCTACTGCTACTGGCAAGGTTAGTCTGCTAAAGTGTTGCTGAAGTTTAAATAGTTCATTGTGAGCAGCACTTTTTGTCTTATGATTTTGTACTATTTTTAACTCTTATTCAAAAGTTTTAATAATTTTTGTTAATATGTAGATTCATCCACTGTCTTTTGAGTCTTCTCTGTCCTATTGCTTTACTTTTTTTTATTTTACTTTTGTGTTGTGAAGGAGGATAAGGAAATGAATGGAGAAGAGAATGCAGTTCTCCATACTTCACCAGTTGAGGAAGAAATAACTATAACCAAGGAAGAGTATGAAAACCTGTGTTCAGCTAGTGATGGAGTTACTGTCCTTAGGGCTCAGATAGACCTTTTGCAGAAGGAGATAACCAACTTAAATAACTACCAGGTAGATGCGTTGATGCCAAGTGTCACTGTGGGCAGATAGTTTTTGATTGTTTTCAGTTTATGTTTGCTTCTAACAACTAATTTCCTGTATGCATTTGTCTGTTATGTCATAGCAGTTTGAACTAGAGGATGTATAAATAATTACTAACCAATTAACTTAAAAACTTTCTTGCAGCTTTCTATATATATATATATTTTTTTTTTTTTTTTTATTAACACATCGGCCGATTCCCACCAAGGCAGGGTGGCCCGAAAAAGAAAAACTTTCATCATCATTCACTCCATCACTGTCTTGCCAGAAGGGTGCTTTACACTACAGTTATAAAACTGCAACATTAACACCCCTCCTTCAGAGTGCCGGCACTGTACTTCCCATCTCCAGAACTCAAGTCCGGCCTGCCGGTTTCCCTGAATCCCTTCATAAATGTTACTTTGCTCACACTCCAACAGCACGTCAAGTATTAAAAACCATATGCCTCCATTCACTCCTATCAAATACGCTCACACATGCTTGCTGGAAGTCCATATATATATATATATATATATATAGTATATATATATATATATATATATACTATATATATATATATCTTCAATGAAAAAATTGATCCTTCTGTCTGTGTTGTAGTCTGCTCGTCCTGTTCAACAATTTTACTTATGGAGCTCATTTTCTAAGTACATAAACTTTTTTTTGTTTTTACACATCAAGCCTCTCCCACCAAGGCAAGATAACCCAGAGAAGAACACACTTATTCACCATCACTCACTCTCTAGATGCTTTTTCAGAATGGAGAAAATCCTGATACTTTGATAACTTATTGATTTTCTTTACCTCCAGCTGACTTTCATAGTGCAGCACTTTACTTACCATCTCCATGACTATATAACCACTTTCTTTGAATTCTTTCCTAGATATTATTTTTGTTTAACCAATCTCTATTCTATATTTCTCATGATTAAGAATTTGATTCTTGAAAGTACTGTCCATACAACTTTTTGTTTGTTTAAAACTATACATGTAATTTTTCTTAATTTTTTCCCTCTGTACTTAAATTAGTTGACTTGACTTTGTTTGAGTGTGAACAAGGAAGTATTGACTCACGAAATCGTAATGACACGATTGCGGGTTCGAACCCCACCCGTGTTATGGTTTGGTTAAGGTAGTATTTATGAGGGGATTCAAGGAATTCACTTAGCTGGACTTGAGACCAGAAGTTGAGAAGTTCAGTGCCTACATACTGCAGGAGGGGTTGGAATGTTGCAGTTCGTAAGGTTATTTGAATTGGGGTGTCTGTCTGTGCACTTCTGGTAAGAGCTATTGAATGAATGATAGTGAATGTGTTTCCTTATTTTTGGGTCACCCTACCTTGGTGGGAGATGGCTGTTCTGTTAAGAAAAAACACTGAAATTGTGTTGACTGGAACACTTTATGGGGGATGATTCAAATATTTCCAATTTCATTGTAATTATTTTCATAATTCAGATAATTGTGGGGTATTTTTAGCTTTAAATGTCTTGAAAATATAATATATATTTCTTTTCTTCTTTCAACAAATTGGCTGTTTCCCACCAAGGCGGGGTGGCCCAAAGAGAAAAACAAAAGTTTCTCTTTTTAACTTTAGTAATGTATACAGGAGAAGGGGTTACTAGCCCCTTGCTCCCGGCATTTTAGTTGACTCTCACGACACGCATGGCTTACGGAGGAAGAATTCTGTTCCACTTCCACTTAAAATGTCAATGAAATTCATCTATTAATGTAAAAATATAATTCTTTAAAGAAATTGGTTTCAGTAATAAATCTAAACTTGTTTCTTAAGATATTGGATAGAAAAAATATTGGCACATAAGCATAAATCAAATTTTCATGCAACAATTTTAATGACATTTACTTTGCAAAATTATTATTAAGTATATTTGGAAATTTTTAAAGAGTATTAACTAAAAAAAAGGTAGCTTATGAGAGATTTTTACAAAACAGAAATGTTGTAAGAAGAGCAGAGTACAATGGACCCCTGAGTTACGAGCACCTCGGAAATCCTACAGTTATGTAAGTGTAATATTGTAAGTGCTTTTATAAGTGTATTTTTGGGGGTCTGAAATGGACTAACCTACTTGACATTATTTCTTAAGGGAGAAAATTCATTCGGTAATGGCACTTGAGCAGCCTTCTGAAATGAATTATGCTCGTAACTCAGGGGTCCACTGTATATGGAAAGTAAAAGAAAGGGAAAGAGAGTGGTGAGAGAGTGCAAAAGGAGAGCAGATGAAAGAGTGGGAGAGGCACTGTCAAGAAATTTTGCGGAAAATAAGAAAAAGTTTTGGAGTGAGATAAACAAGAAAGCCTAGGGAATGAATGGATTTGTCAGTTAAAAACAGGGTAGGGGAGTTAGTAGATGGGGAGCTGGAGGTATTGGGTAGATGGCGGGAATATTTTGAGGAACTTTTAAATGTCAATGAAGAAAGGGAGGCGGTAATTTCATGCACTGGTCAGGGAGGTATAACATCTTTTAGGAGTGAGGAAGAGCAGGATGTGAGTGTGGGGGAGGTGCGTGAGGCATTAAGTAGAATGAAAGGGGGTAAAGCAGCAGGAACTGACGGGATCATGACAGAAATGTTAAAGGCAGGGGGAAATATTGTGTTAGAGTGGTTGGTATTTTTGTTTAATAAATGTATGAAAGAGGGGAAGATACCTAAGGATTGGCAGAGAGAGTGTATAGTTCCTTTATATAAAGGGAAGGGTGACAAAAGAGATTGTAAAAATTATAGGGGAATAAGTTTACTGAGGAGGTTTTGTGGGCGAGGGGCTTGGACTTCCAGCAAGCATATGTGAGCGTGTTAGATAGGAGTGAATGGAGACGAATGGTTTTTGGGACCTGACGAGCTGTTGGAGTGTGAGCAGGGTAATATTGTGTGAAGGGATTCAGGGAAACCAGCTAATTGATTTAGTTGGACTTGAGTACTGGAAATGGGAAGTACAATGCCTGCACTTTAAAGGAGGGGTTTGGGATATTGGCAGTTTGAAGGGACTTCTAAACTGTCATATCTGAGCTCCTCTGCAAAGACAGTGATTATGTATGAGTGAGATGAAAGTGTTGAATGATGATGAAAGTATTTTCTTTCGTTTTGCGTCACAATGCCTCGGTGGGAGACGGCCGACTTGTTGAAAAAAAAAAAAGTATACTAGGTAAAGTAAAGTATACTAGGTAAAGTGTACGGAAGGGTTATTATTGAAAGAATTAGAGGTAAGACAGAGGGTAGGATCGCAGATGAGGAAGGAGGTTTTAGAGTGGGTAGGGGATGTGTACATCAAGTGTTTACATTGAAGCATATATGTGAACAGTATTTAGTTAAAGGTAGGGAAGTTTTCATTGCAGTTATGTATTAAGAAAAGGCATATGATAGAGTGGATAGGGGAGCAATGTGGCAGATGGTGCAAGTGTATGGAATAGGTAGTAAGTTACTGAATGCTGTAAAGAGTTTTTATGAGGATAGTGAGGCTCATGTTGGGGTGTGTAGGAGAGAGGGAGATTATTTCCCAGTAAAAGTAGGTCTTAGACAGGGATGTGTGATGTCACCATGGTTGTTTAATATATTTATAGATGGGGTTGTAAAAGAAGTAAATGCTAGGGTGTTGGGGAGAGGGGTGGGATTAAATTATGGGGAATCAAGTACAAAATGGGAGTTGACAGTTACTTTTTGCTAATGATACTGTGCTTATGGGAGATTCTAAAGAAAAGTTGCAAAGGTTAGTGGACAAGTTTGGGAGGGTGTGTAAAAGTAGAAAGTTGAAATTACAAGGTGATGAGGGTATCAAACGATTTAGATAAAGAAAAATTGGATATCACATTGGAGAGAGGGAGTATGGAAGAAGTGAATGTTTTCAGATATTTGGGAGTTGACTTGTCAGCGGATGGGTTTATGAAGGATGAGGTTAACCATAGAATTGATGAAGGAAAAAAGGTGAGTGGTGCGTTGAGGTATCTGTGGAGACAAAAACGTTATCTATGGAGGCAAAGAAGGGAATGTATGAAAGTATAGGGGTACCAACACTTGGGTTGTAAATGCTGCAGCGAGGAGGAGGCCGGAGGCAGTGGAGATGTCTTGTCTAAGGGCAATGTGTGGTGTAAATATTATGCAGAGAATTCGGAGTGTGGAAATTAGGAGGTGTGGAGTTACTAAAAGTATTAGTCAGAGGGGTTGAGGTGGTTTGGTCATTTAGAGAGAATGGATCAAAGTAGAACGACTTGGAGAGCGTATAAATCTGTAGGGGAAGGAAGGAGGGGTAGGGGGCATCCTCGAAAAGGTTGGAGGGAGGGGGTAAAGGAGGTTTTGTGGGCGAGGGGCTTGGACTTCCAGCAAGCGTGTGTGAGCGTGTTAGATAGGAGTGAATGGAGATGAATGGTTTTTGGGAC
Source organism: Cherax destructor (assembly GCA_009830355.1). Classification (NCBI taxonomy): domain Eukaryota; kingdom Metazoa; phylum Arthropoda; class Malacostraca; order Decapoda; family Parastacidae; genus Cherax; species Cherax destructor. The sequence continues at coordinate 40,926 of WNWK01009355.1, read as the reverse complement.
CTGACGAGCTGTTGGAGTGTGAACAGAGTAATATTTAGTGAAGGGATTCAGGGAAACCGGTTATTGATTTAGCCGGTTTGAGTTCTGGAAATGGGAAGTACAATGCCTGCACTTTAAAGAAGGGGTCTGAGATAGTGACAGCTGGGAGGGACTTTTCTAAACTGTAGTATCTGAGCGCCTCTGCAAAGACAGTGATTATGTATGAGTGAAGTGAAAGTGTTGAATGATGATGAAAGTATTTTGTTTTTGGGAATTTTCTTTCTTTTTCGTCACCCTGCTCGGTGGGAGATGGCCGACTTGTTGAAAAAAAAAATAACTTAAGGAATTACTGTTGTTAGAGAATTAACTGAATTCTGATTTTTGGCTCAGAGAAAGACTTTGATTGTAGTCCCACCACGAGCTAGAATAAAGAAAAATTTATGTAAGTTATATGTTCTGTTTGGAGTTATAGGATGTACAGAGTACAGTGGACCCCCGGAGTTTGTCATTAATTCGCTCCAGATTGTTGCTCAAGTGCCGTTACAGAACGAATTTGTTCTCATAAGGAATAATGTAAATTAGATTAGTCCTTTTAGACCCCCAAAAATACACTTACTAAAGCACTTACGAGCAAAATTCATTCCAGAAGCCTGCTCAAGTGCCATTACCGAACGAATTTACTCCCTTAAGAAAAAATGTCAAGTAGGTTAGTCCATTTCAGACCCCCAAAAATACACTTACAAAAGCACTTACAATATTATACTTACATAATTGTACGTTTTCCGGGGTGCTCGTTAGGCGGGGATCCACTGTATATGAAATATCCTGGGCATGTTTGTATATTATAAAGTACCCAAAGCTATGGTCTGTGATTCACATAGCATCTGTGTTCAGTTTATTGGTAAATGAAAATTTTTCAAAGAAAATAAATATGGGTCATATTCTCATTCATGCCGTGGTTTTTATTAATGGTCACATAAAATGAAGTATTTAGCTCTCCACTAATTTTAGACTTAGTTTCTCTGCCGGATAAGTTACACTGTAATATTAGTAGTAGTAGTAGCAGTAGTGTATATCTTAAGTTTTTGCTAATAAAGAATATGTCAGAATTTGGTTGTAAAATACAGTGGACCCCCGGTGTTTGTGATGTTCCAAACTCGAACAATTATGTAAGTGTATTTTTGTAAGTGCTTTTGTAAGTGTATTTTTGGGGTCTAAAAAGACTAGTCTAATTTACATTATTCCTTATGGGAATAAATTCGTTTGGTAATGGCACTTGAACAGCATTCTGGAACGAGAAAATCACGAAAACTGGGGGTCCACTGTATATAGAAATGATCATTTCATCAGCTGGATTTTGTAAATCATGGAACTGACAATTGCTAATGGCAGTAAGATGAAAAAATTAGTGCACAAGATAGTTAAATGTTAATAAGTGTGAGTCTTTTGATATATACATATTGAAAAAATAAGTGAAAATTCAAGAATGGATCTTTGGGCATTGAAAACTGCTTAGTGAACGTGTGTAGTTATAGACACATTTTGTTTTACACAAACTTTCTGATGTGTCTGAGAGGCTTTAACAATATGACAAAGTATTAAACAAATGCTCATATCTCAGAAATTAGCATATATTGTAGGTCACAGGTTGTTGCAAAGTCTTGCATACAAATCCCCTTCATGTGTGCTGCACTCATAGAAAATGCTGTGTATAGAATCCTTGATGCACTGTGGACAAGTGTGTGATCTGAAGTGCTTGTTTTGCTCTTAACAAAATTAATAGCCTGTATTTTGTGTGATTTTCTTAGCACCTGTATAAATGCTGAGAATTTACATGTTAGCTAATTTGACTTCAACTAGCCATGCATTTAACATATGTCTGAAGCTGTGCATTGTTTACTACTAGAAATAATACATTTGTATACTGTACATGCATCTTGTGTAATGTATGATACTTGCATGTTGTTTGTTTAAGCTGTATATTATAATTACAAGTGAGTTGAAGTACATTGCCTATACTCTGGGAGGAGGGTTGGGGATGTTGCACTTTGGAGGGTCATCTGAACTGCGATGTCAGCACACTTCTAGCAGGACAGAAAATGAGTGAATGATTGTGAATATTTCCTCTTTTTTTTTGTTTTTAGGTCACCATACCTCAGTGGGAAATGACTTGTGTGTGAAAAATGAGAGATTAATGATATAACAACCCTGATGTTGCCACAGCAATGTAGATGACATTAGGTGGATGTCATGAGATTCTTTAAAAAATAAACATCACAGTATTTTATTCTTATGGAATTCAAGTATTTTATTATCGTCATAATTATCATTGTTGGGTGATTAAATGACTGCATTGACTACTGTTTTAATGAAAAATCTGTATATTTATCTATACATTTGTCTATGGTTGTAATGTAACTTGTTGCCACTACATCCAGTTAAAAAAATGTGATGCAATTATACATGAAGCTTTACTTGTTCTTTGGGCTGCATGATTATTTGATCACCATTGCCTTATTTTATCTTTATTTAAAATATAGCTGACAAACTTCTACAAGAAATTTTTGAAAAAATAAGTAGATGTTATTGAATGTTTTTTTTGGTTTTGTTTATTTTTTTATTAAAACTATTATATTCTTTTTATGGATTATGTATTAAGGAGGTACTGTATTAGATGAGTGTGTGTAATAAATTCTTCTATTTACATAGGCAAGGCTAGAAGAAGATTTCAAAACAGCTCAGGATCTATTGGCAGATCGTGAAGAAGAGATTAATCAATTATCTGAGGAAATTGAGGACAGTGTGCCCTTGCCTTTGCCCTCAGAAACTATTCAGATGCAAGACAGGTGTTTAAGGCTAGAAGAACAGGTATGAAATTAAGTATTGCTAGTGAAATTTCCTTTGTTATTTTAGATCTGCAGTTGTGTGTTTATTGTAATAAGCTTAAATAGGTCTTTCTGTCATTTACTGTACAGCATGAACTCTGTTTCTCTCCTCCTTTCTCCTTTTCCTTTCTTTTTTCTTTATTATTCATGATAAGTGGATGGAACTCCATGGGGAAAGTGGAGAAGAAACCTTCCTTTGTAAGCCATGCTTGTCATAAGAGGCAACTAAAATGCTGGGAGCAAGGGACTAGTAACCCCTTCTCCTGTATAAATTACTAGATATAAGAAGAAACACTTTTGTTTTTCTTTTTCAAGTTACCCTACCTCAGTGGGAAACAGCCAGTGTTAAAATAAAAAGTGGATGGGAGTAAATACAGTGGACCCACGGTGTTCGTTATGCTCCAAACTCGAACAATTATGTAAGTGTGTTTTTGTAAGTATTGTTGGGGGTCTAAAAGGACTAGTCTAATTTACATTATTCCTTATGGGAATAAATTTGTTTGGTAATGGCACTTGAACAACATTCTGGAATGAATAAATTACAAAAACCGGGGGTCCACTGTAGAGGAAATTTGGCAGAGTATTGAGTTCATCCATCCATCCATCATGTATCCAGTGTGCTTCTGCCACTGCTACTGCTGCTATAGTTAGCAACATGACTGACCAAGATAGGTTGCTGAATCTCTAGCAATTTTCATTATTCTTTTTACTCGACAGACATTGTCTGTTACTATGTCTTCCTTTTGTGTATGGAAATAAAATAAATCTTGAAAAAAAGCAGAGAGAGTGAGTGTCATGTTATGACTGCCCCAATTCTTCTCTTGAATTTTTATTTCGTGTTTCGTACAAGTGGTAGCTCGATATACAGTGGACCCTCGGTTTACGTAATTAATTTGTTCCAGAATGCTGCTCAAGTGCCGTTACCAAACGAATTTGTTCCCATAAGGAATAATATAAATTAGATTAGTCCTTTTAGACCCCCAAAAATACACTTACAAAAGCACTTACAAAAATACACTTACATAATTGTTCGAGTTTGGAGCAGTACATAAACCGGGGGTCCACTGTACAGGCATAATGCCAACGGGAATGAGTATGATTGTGGATGATACTGTGCTTTTGGGGAATTCTGAAGAAAAGTTGCAAAGGATGATGGATGAGTTTGGGAGGGTGTGTAAAGGTAAAAAGTTAAAAGTACATAGATAAGAGTAAGGTGATGAGGGTATCAGAAGATTTAGATTAAGGAAAATTGGATATCACATTGGAGAGAGGGAATATGGAAGAAGTGAATGTTTTCAGATATTTGAGAGTTGACTTGTCAGCGGATGGATTTATGAAGGATGAGGTTAATCATAGAATTGATGAAGGAAAAAAGGTGAGTGGTGCATTGAGGTATCTGTGGAGACAAAGAACGTTATCCATGGAGGCAAAGAAGAGAATGTACCAGAGTATAGTGGTACCAACACTCTTATATGGGTGTGAAGCATGGGTTGCAGATGCTGCAGCGAGGAGGCAGCTGGAGGCAGTGGAGATGTCTTGTCTAAGGGCAATGTGTGGTGTAAATATTATGCAGAAAATTCGTAGTGTGGAAATTAGGAGAAGGTGTGGAGTTACTAAAAGTATTAGTCAGAGGGCTGAAGAGGGGTTGTTGAGGTGGTTTGGTCATTTAGAGAGAGTGGATCAAAGTAGAACGACTTGGAGAGCATATAAATCTAGGGAAAGGAAGGCGAGGTAGGGGTCGTCCCCAAAAGGTTGGAGGGAGGGGGTAAAGGAGGTTTTGTGGGTGAGGGACTTTAACTTCCAGCAAGGTGTGTGTGTGTGTTAGATAGGAGTGAATGGAGACGAATGGTTTTGGGGAGCTGATGAGCTGTTGGAGTGTGAGAAGGGTAATATTTTGTGAAGGGATATAGGGAAACCAGTTAACTGGACTTAGAGTCCTGGAAATGGGAAGTACAATGCCTGCACTTTAAAGGAGGGGTTTGGGATATTGGTAGTTTGGAGGGATGTCTAAGTTGTCGTATCTGAGCGCGCCTGCAAAGACAGTGATTATATATGAGTGATGGTGAAAGTGTTGAATGATGAAAGTTTTTTCTTTCTTTTTGGGTCACCCTGTCTCGGTGGGAAACAACCGACGTGTTAAAACAAACAAACTCACTCACTCTCTCTCTCTCTCTCTCTCTCTCTCTCTCTCTCTCTCTCTCCACTCTCACACTCTCTCTCACTCACTCTCACTCACTCTCTCACTCACACTCTCACACTCACACTCTCTCTCACACTCTCTCACACTCTCACACTCACACTCTCTCACACTCTCACACTCTCTCTCTCTCTCTCACACTCTCTCACACTCTCTCACACTCACACTCTCACACACTCTCACTCTCACACACTCTCACACTCACACTCTCTCACACTCTCTCACACTCTCTCACACACTCTCTCTCTCTCTCTCTCTCTCTCACTAGTATTACAAAATTTTAATACACAGGATCATGACGCTTTCTAAGTGTTACTTAAGGATTACATATACTTATAGGTTGTAGCACTACAAGAAACACTAAGCGAGACACGTGCTATCAGCAGAGAATATGAAGAAGAAATTGAAAAACTTAATCTCAGAGCTAAAGAGTTTAATGAAGAAGTTAAAGAACTCCATGGAAGTATAAAACTTCTTAGAGAGGAAGTAAAGCAGAAAGATGAGGTGCTTAATGAAAAGGAAATAGTTTTACAAGAAACTAAACATCAGCTGGAAACAAATGGTGATCAGCATAAACAGAAGCAGGTTGGTAGTTTTACATGTTATGTAGTATTATTTTGGTAATGGCTTCTTATCTGTGTTTTGACTGAGTTTGATGTTTATTGGTGAAAAAGGAAAAAAAATGCATTATGTACATAAATGGTTAATATGTCAGAATTCACAAACTGTAACCTATCACCTGGGGAGGGTTTCGGGGGTCAGTGTCCCCGCGGCTCAGTCTGAGACCAAGCCTCGCGGCTCGGTCTGAGACCAGGCCTCGCGGCTCAGTCTGAGACCAGGCCTTGCGGCTCAGTCTGAGACCAGGCCTTGAAGCTCGGTCTGAGACCAGGCCTATGTTGATATTCTTCAAATGTCATCACTAAATATTGTACATCTGTAATGTAAATGTCATCACCAAACATTGTGCAACTGTGATGTGAATGTCATCACTAAACATTGTACAACTGTGATGTAAATGTCATCACTAAACATTGTACAACTGTGATGTGAATGTCATCACTAAACATTGTACAACTGTGAGGAAAATAATTTAGAAAACTGACAAGTTGAAGAATGAGACACTTGTGTAACATTTGGGAATCTTTACTGAGGAAACATTTCATAATAAATATTCTCGAATGTTTGACAAGTGTCTCATTTTTTATTGTTCCACTGTATCAATGATGGCACAGTTTTAGAAGATAGGTGGCACAAGACTTGAGTAAAAAAGTAAATTAAAATAGAAGTTTAGGGAAAATTTGCACATTTAACTCAAATCTTTCTTCTTTCTTTCAACACGTCGGCCGTTTCCCACCGAGGCAGGGTGGCCCAAAAGGAAAAACGAAACTTTCTCCTTTTACATTTAGTAATATATACAGGAGAAGGGGTTACTAGCCCCTTGCTCCTGGCATTTTAGTTGCCTCTTACGACACGCATGGCTTACGGAGGAAGAATTCTGTTCCACTTCCCCATGGAGATAAGAGGAAATAAGAACAAGAACTAGTAAGAAATCTCCATGGGGAAGTGGAACAGAATTCTTCCTCCGTAAGCCATGCGTGTCGTAAGAGGCGACTAAAATGCTGGGAGCAAGGGGCTAGTAACCCCTTCTCCTGTATATATTACTAAATGTAAAAGGAGAAACTTTCGTTTTTCCTTTTGGGCCACCCCGCTTCGGTGGGAAACGGTCGACGTGTTGAAAGAAGAAGAAGAACTAGTAAGAAAATAGAAGAAAACCCAGAGGGCTGTGTGTATATATGCTTGTACATGAATGTATAGTGTGACCTAAGTGTAAGTAGAAGTAACAAGACATACCTGAAATCTTACATGTTTATGAGACAGAAAAAAGACACCAGCAATCCTACCATCATGTAAAACAATTACAGGCTTTCGTTTTACACTCACTTGGCAGGACGGTAGTACCTCCCTGGGTGGTTGCTGTCTACCAACCTACTACCTAGGATTTAACTCAAATATTTATACAATTTAACAGAATAAGAATGGGAGATCTTCATGGGGAAGTGGAACTGAATTCTTCCTCCGTAAGTCATGTGTGTTGTAAGAGGCTACTGACATGCCGATAGCAAGGGGCTAGTGACCCCTTCTCCTGTATAAATTACTAAATTTAAAGAGAGAATCTTTTGTTTTTCTTTTTAGGTCACCCTGCCTCAGTGGAATACAGCCAGTTCATTGAAAAAAAAATCTTAATTTAAATATAGTATGGGATGTTCAGGAAGAGCTATTTCGCAGAATATTTTTAAATTAAAGTAATATAAAATGTATTTATTCAAACAGATAGAACTTTGCAATGAATTGAAAGTACTGCGTGAACAGTTGGAGCAGGTAAAGCAACAGCACAGAGAACAGTTAACAGCTTTACAACGGAAGACTGTGGAAGTTGCTGAGCTGTCTACTCAGGTGGATCTGGTGCACTCAGAGATGCAGGAGAGATTGTCTCACTCCAATAGAGAGATTACACAGCTAGAACAACAGTACCAGAAGGAGATTACAGGTACCTCTACCACAACGTTTCCACTTCTGTCTTCCTCTCTGTCCCATCCCTGTTCCCCTCTCCTATATATACTAGCTCCCTCACCTTTGCATGTTAGTGTGACTTGTAAATGGTCCAAGTCGGACCAAAATGTTGTCATAAGCTTCTCTTGCCTATGTGTGGGTTATTTGTGTAATGTATAATTTATATTCTATATGAGATATGGGGTTTGTTTATAAGCTCATGCTTCTAATTTTCTACAGAAGCATTATTTTAACAGGCGGTATAGAAATCTGATATAATTACTAATTAATTTGGGGTTCAACATATTTTAAATATTGTGAACTTTGATGATAACTTTCAAATTTACTCTGTGTCTTTAACCCTTTCAGGGTTATGGTCGTACAAGTACGTTTTACACACTGTGGTTATTGACGTACTAGTACTCCTAAATTCTAGCGCCCTCAAATCAAGCAGAAACAGGCTGTTAGGCCTACATGTGATAGAATGGGTCTGTACGGTCAGTGTGCGCAGTATAAAAAAAATTCCTGCACCACACAGTACATAATGAGGAAAAAAAAACTCTGACCGTGTTTTTGGTTTAAAACAGCGACTTTGCAGTCTATTTTCGTATGGTATTTATGCTTGTATTCTCGTTTTCTTAGTCTCATTTTATAGAATAGATGATATATTACAGAAATAGAGATAATTTTGACTGGTTTCACGATGACAAGTACCTTGAAACTGAGCCGATGTTCAAGAGAAAACAAATCACACCATGTGTCCAATACACATCAATTGGAGAGTCTAATATTCTTGCACAAGTGCGCTGATATTATTTATACCATTTTTTCAATGATGCAGTTGTATACATAACAGTAAATCTTATATTTTTTGTGAATATAAAATTCAAAATGGAAAGCAAAAGTAATGAAAGAGGGGCCTGGAGACGTGACTAATGAACAGAGAAGATGTTATTTTAGTGCCAGGAATGTCTGCCTTGTTTATTATGGACCCTATTTTGAAATTGGCATCGTTTGAAATTTGTGTGAAATTGGCCAAATTGCCATTTTCTGACCACTATTTTGGGTAGTTGAAATTGGGAAATAGGCAGTTTCATGTACTCAATCGATAGAAGAAATGGAGTTCTAGCGAAATAGCTATAATTTTAGTAGACTGATACATTGGAATTTGCCGAAAATAGGGCTCAAAGTCTGCGAAATCGCCGATGCGTAAATGTCATTTATACCACTAACTTCGTGAAAGCATAATTCCGTTAGTTTTCGATCAAATTTCATAGTTTTTGTGGCGTTGTGATCGGAAAAAGATTCTCAATCATTTCATAAGAAAAAATAATTTTTTTTTTTAAATTCGTGGACCCTGAGAACGAGTTTCAGAGAGACCCCTTGGACCCCCAAAGGGTTAAGGAAGAAATTAAATATTTTCTTGGGTATAAGGGAAATTAACTTGCTGTAAGTGAGGTATGAATCTTATTATTTCCAGTGACTTATAAGTACAGTGGTACCTCGGTTAACAATATTTTTTCATTCCAGAATGCTGTTCAAGTGCCATTACCAAACGAATTTATCCCCATTAGGAATAATGTAAAATAGACTAGTCCTTTTAGACCCCCAAAAATACACTTACAAAAGCATTTAAAAAAATAAACTTACATAAAAGGGTGAGTTTGGAGACCATCGTTAACCGAGGTACCACTGTACATACACTTTTACATACAGTGGTACCCCGACTTACGATATTTTTTCATTCCAGAATGCTGTTCAAGTGCCAATACCAAACAAATTTATCTCCATAAGAAATGATGTAAAATAGACTAGTCCTTTTAGACCCCCAAAATTACACTTACAAAAGCATTTAAAAAAATCAACTTACATAAAAGGGTGTGTTTGGGGACCATCGTAAGTCGGGGTACCACTGTATTTTTTTTTTTCATCAAGTCGGCCGTCTCCCACCGAGGCAGGGTGACCCAAAAAGAAAGAAAATCTCCAAAAAGAAAATACTATCATCATCATTCAACACTTTTACCTCACTCATACATAATCACTGTCTTTGCAGAGGAGCTCAGAATATGACAGCTGAGAATAAGTCCCTCCCAACTGTCACTATCCCAGACCCCTCCTTTAAAGTGCAGACATTGTACTTCCCATTTCCAGGACTCAAGTCCAACTAAATCAATTAACTGGTTTCCCTGAATCCCTTCACAAAATGTTACCCTGCTCACACTCCAACAGCTCGTCGGGTCCCAAAAAACCATTTGTCTCCACTCACTCCTATCTAACACGCTCGCCCACAAAACCTCCTTTACCCCCTCCCTCCAACCTTTTCGAGGACGACCCTTACTCCGCCTTCCTTCTCCTACAGATTTATACGCTCTCCAAGTCACTCTACTTTGATCCATTCTCTCTAAATGACCAAACCACCTCAACAACCCCTCTTCAGCCCTCTGACAAATACTTTTAGTAACTCCACACCTCCTCCTAATTTCCACACTCTTAATTTTCTGCATAATATTTACACCACACATTGCCCTTAGATAGGACATCTCCACTGCCTCCAGCCGCCTCCTCGCTGCAGCATTTGCAACCCATGCTTCACACCCATATAAGAGTGTTGGTACTACTATACTTTCGTACATTCCCTTCTTTGCCTCCATGGATAACGTTTTTTTGTCTCCACAGATACCTCAACACACCACTCACCTTTTTTCCTTCATCTATGGTTAACCTCATCCTTCATAAACCCATCCGCTGACAAGTCAACTCCCAAATATTTTTCTTGTTTATTGGTATTTCAGTTGCATGCTATAATTATTGGCTTGCTTGATATTTTGAAATGTAAATAGATAATGTAAGTATACTTAATAAATATTAAAAATAAATGTATATACAGTACTGTACATATATACACTGGAATCTATACAATATACCACTTAACTAATTAAAAACTTCAAAAGTACCCACACATTTTGTAATAGTGGGTGGACTAGTTAAATCAGTGATAGGTAAGAGTGTAAACATGCAGTTGTTGCTGCCATTATTTGTTTGCACAGTATGTGATGTTCTCCTACTATGGCTTCAACACTTGCACCATCAATTTTTGTACAGTGGACCCCCGAGTAACTAACAAAATTCATTCCAGAAGCCTGCTCAAGTGCCATTACCTAACGAATTTACTCCCTTAAGAAATAATGTCAAGTAGGTTAGTCCACTTCAGACCCCCAAAAATACACTTGCAAAAGCACTTACAATATTATACTTACATAATTGTACAATTTCCATGGTGTTCGTTACTCGGGGTACACTGTATATTGTCCATATCTTAATATTTTTACACTAGCAGTACAATGTGAACATGATCATCAAAAATTACATACTATGTATATATTTTTTTTCAGACTTAAAAGAGGAACAGATACTTCGAGAAAAGCAGTTGTGTAGCGACTATGAGGAACGAATGGCAGCTCAGGTTAGTCTTTTTAGGTTAATTTTACTATCTTATTGGTAAATGAGACACTTTTGCAACATTTGGGTATCTTTATTTTTGTTGCACAAGTCTCATTTATCAATCTGTTGGTTTTCTAAAGCATTTACTCAAATTACTGTCTTATTTTTCAGACATTTTTTTTTTTTTTTTTTTTTTTTTTGACTACTGTCATACTAGTATAGAATTTGAATGTGTAATAGTAATTGTTTCCTGCAGGAAATAGCTGAGGTGGTAAAGAAAAAATATATTCTTTTAGTTGAATTTATGTAGCACTTTTCTGTACTCAAAATTTATGTTTGTGTTTAGTGTGTTGGTGTGATACTAGCAGTGAATATTATGTTTTTAGGTGAGCGACTTGTCAGTAAAGCTTGGCAAGGACAAGGAAGAGGCAGTTGCTCGAGAGCAGCGTTTCTGTGAGTCAGCTTTGCGTGATGCAAACTTGGAAAAGGAGCAAATTCAAAAGAAGTTGCAAGAACATCTTCAGATAGCAGATTTGTGTAACAGAAGTCAACAGACATGTTAGTAATAAAGATTTTATGTACAGTATGTGCAGTGTTGCAAGATTTTTGTCACTTATGTATTTATATTTGAATACTTGTTATAAGCTTAGTACAGTGGACCCTCGGTTAACGAATACCCCGGAAATCGTACAATTATGTAAGTATAATATTTTAAGTGCATGTGGAAGTGTATTTTGGGGGTCCACTGTATAGTGGTACATACAGTGGTACCTCGACTTACGATGGTCCCCAAACACACCCTTTTATGTAAGTTTATTTTTTTAAATGCTTTTGTAAGTGTAATTTTGGGGGTCTAAACGGACTAGTCTATTTTACATCATTTCTTAAGGAGATAAATTCGTTTGGTAATGGCACTTGAACAGCATTCTGGAATGAAAAAATATCGTAAGTCGAGGTACCACTGTACCTTGTAATTATTTATTACTCGTTAGATTAATATTGTCTGTCTTACATCCTTGCTCTTGCGCTATTCTTTTATTAAAATCAATTTGTGTATTTGCCAGCTGATGTGCTTGGCAAATTTGTTTTGTTTTATTCTGAGGAGAGATGCTGATTTCCCTGTAAATACTTTGGCACCATAGTATTCCAGTAATTCAGAATGGCATTGTACTTCCCACTTCCAGGACCCAAGTCCAGCTAACCGGTTTCCCTGAATCCCTTCACAAAATATTACGTTTTTCACTCTCCAACTGTTTTTTTTGTTTTTGTTTTTTCAACAAGTCGGCCGTCTCCCACCGAGGCAGGGTGACCCAAAAAGAAAGAAAATCCCCAAAAAGAAAATACTTTCATCATCATTCAACACTTTCACCACACTCATACATAATCACTGTCTTTGCAGAGGAGCTCAGATACGACAGCTGAGAATAGTCCCTCCCAGCTGTCACTATCTCAGACCCCTCCTTTAAAGTGCAGGCATTGTACTTCCCATTTCCAGGACTCAAGTCCAACTAAATCAATTAACTGGTTTCCCTGAATCCCTTCACACAATGTTACCCTGCTCACACTCCAACAGATCGTCATGTCCCAAAAACCATTCGTCTCCATTCACTCCTATCTAACACGCTCACACATGCTTGCTGGAAGTCCAAGCCCCTCGCCCACAAAACCTCCTTTACCCCTTCCCTCCAACTGTTATGAGCAATAAATACATACTAGATTTTTATATTTTGTAGCCCATCTATGTGACTCTCTTGATGCACTGAATGCTGGTGTGAAGCAGGAACTTGACAAGTCTGGCCAGCTGGACAACACTTTAGTATCATATGTAAAACATGGCCATGCAAGGGGAGAGCTAGAGCTCTCTACAAGAGCCTCCAGTGCTGTCAGTGACTTAAGTGAAGAAGATGAGCCTTGTGTTGTTGCAAACAAAATCCAAAGATTGATGAATAAAGTTCATAGGGAGGGCATAGAGGTACTGTAATGTCATTTTTATTGTTTTCTCTGTTTTACTTTGTTTAATGGAAAAATACTTTCTTGTAATAAAATGTTATGTATTGTATTTTCTGTTTTTTCTGCATGCTTATTTGCATAGATCTTATTCTTTTATCATTTTTTCAGATGCTTACCTTGATAGAACTGATGTTCTTGCAAAAGCATCAGACACATTTGGACAGCAGTCAAAAGTCTCTTATAAGTAAGAGTGGATTGATAGCTTCTGGATCAGCAGAGGGATCCATTGCTGACTCAGAGGACAGGTCACACCAATATGGACTAAGTAGAACAGGTGTCACCCCAGGAGAAAGAACACAACTACTTCGTCACATGGCAGCTTTAGAGGAGGAACTTAGCAAGAGTGAGAAAGAGATGAAGGCGAAAGGTTACTAAATTATTTGTACTTTCATCCAAATTCTCTTATATTTTAAGCTTTAAATTCAGTTTCTATTTTTAACATGTGAGAACATAATAGTAGAGGAATATGGCAGAAAACCTACAGGCACAAGCTCGGCAGGTTTTCACACCAACCATTCTCACTCCTATACAGTGGAACCCCGGTTTTTGTTATTTTTTCGTTCCAGAATGCTGTTCAAGTGCCATTACCAAACGAATTTATTCCCATAAGAAATAATGTAGACTAGTCCTTTTAGACCCCAAAAAATACTTTCAAAACCATTTTAAAAAATACACTTACATAAAAGGGCGAGTTTGGAGCAGGACGAACACCGGGGGTCAACTGTATTTGTTAAATATGTTTAATACTACACAAGGTACAAAGTGATCTCATGCATTGAGCAGGGAGGTATAACATCTTTTAGGAGTGAGGAGGAGCCAGATGTGAGTGGGGGAAAATGTTTGAGGTAGTGGGTAAAATGGAGAGGTAAAGCATCATCTGGGATAGATGGAATCAGGGCAGAAATGTTAAAGGCAACTGGAGATGTTTTGGAGTAGTTGGAGTATTTGTTCAGTATGTGCATGAAATGAAGAGGGTACCTAAGGATTGGCAGAGAGCATGCATAATTCCTTTATATAAAGGACATGGGAATAAAAGTGTAGAAATTATAGGAAAGTTAGCTTGTTGAGTATACTGGGGAAAAAATGTGTGGTAGAGATATTATTAAAAGAAAGAAGGGTAAGGTAGAAAGTAGGATTGTGAGGGGAACAAGGAGGTTTTAGGAAAGATAGAGGATGTGTAAACCAAGTGTTTGCACTGAAGCACAAAAGTAAACACACATTAGATAAAGGTAAGGAACTTGTTGCATTTATCAATTTAGAAAGGCATATTATATGGTGGATAGAGAAGCAAGTGTGAGAGATATTGTAAATGTGGGGAATAGTTGGAAGGTTACTAAAAGCAGATAATAAGGCTCAGGTTAGGGATTGTAAGATAGAGGGTGATTATTTTCCAGTAAAATTACGCCTTAGCTATGTGATGCCACCATGATTAACATAATTATAGATGGGGTTATAATTAGAAGTGAACACTAGGGTGATGAGGGAAAGTGTGGGATTGAAATATAATGAATTTGATACAAAGGGGAAGTTATCATAGTTGCTATTTTTGCTGATGACATGGTTCCTTTTGGGATATTCTGAAGTGGTTTGAAGTGTTGTTGAAGGAATTTGGAAGGGTATGTAAAAGAGGGAAATTAAAAGTGAATATCGGAAAGAGCAAAGTGATGAGAGTAAACAAAAGTTTAAGCAATGAAAGACTGGATGTCACACTGGAGGGAGTATGGAGAAAATGAATGTGTTTGAAGACAGCCAGAGCCAGAGCTTGCTACCACCTGCAGCTCACAAGACTGCCATTTCCACAAGCCCCCCATGGGGTGGGGAAGTGGCAGACCAGAGGCCTAGCTTCTCTCTACGAGCCCTGTAAGGGCGGGGAATGGGGCTAGGCCTGGGGACAGTTGGTCCCAGAAGATGAGGAGGTACTTGTACTTCCTCCCATGGGAAACATAGGTCTCAAGACACTCCCAAGCCAGGGAGTCGAGGACGGGTCACCATCTGGAAAAGACCCGGGCCGGGAGAGTACTGGTGAATCAAGAAGAAGAAGAAAAAGAATGTGTTTAGAAATTTGGGAGAATAATTATCACCAGATGGGTCTATGACAAATAAGATTAACAATAAAATTAACAAGGGAGAAAAAGGTGGGTAGTGCATTAAGGCATTTATGGAGACAGAACTTTATCTGTGGAAGGAAAATTAGGAAAATGTACCAGAGTATAGTGGTACCAACACTGTTAAATGGGTGTGAAACATGGGTTTAAAATGTTGCAGTGAGGAGGAGGTTGGAGGCATTGGAGATGTCATATTTGAGGGCAGTGTGTGGTGTGAATATCAGGCAGAGAATTTGAAGCTTTGAGATAGGTGTGGGGTTACCAAGAGTATTATTCAGAGAACTGAGGAGGGGTTGTTTAAACACTGAGAGGATGGAGCAAAATAGGATAACTAGGAGGGTGTGTAAATCTGATGTTGAGGAAAGGAGGGGTTAGGGGTCCTGGGAAATGTTGGAGGGAGGGGTGGTAAAGTGGGGTTTGGAGTGATAAGGGCTTGGACATTCAACAGGCTTGTTTGAGATTGTCTGATAGGAGTGGAAGCAAGTTGTCTTAATGACTTGACGTGCTGTTAGTGTGTGAGCAAGGTAATATTTATGAAGGGATTCAGGGAAACCAGTTAGTTGTATTTGAGTCCTGGAGGTGGGAAGTACAGTGCCTGCACTCTAAAGGAGGGGTGGGGATGTTGCAGTTTAGAGGGCCATCAAAAAACTGGGATGTCAACATGCTTCCGGCAAGACTCGTTGAATGAGTGATGGTAATAGTTTCTTCTTTTTTCAGGTGTGTGTTAATAAAAATTATAAGATCATTGTCTTTGTTTTACAGTTGAATTGTTAGAATTTCAACTGGAACAAGAACAAATGTCTGGAGCTGAATGGAAATTATCATTTGATTCCGAAAAGAAAAGAACTGAGGAGTTTATGGAGCAATTAAGGCAGTTAAAACTTGGTTCTGTAGACAGAATTTCAGAACTAACACTTCTGCGCTCACAGCTGTACATTCTTCAGCTTCAGTATCAGAAAACTCGAGAAGAAAATATTAACGTAACGTAAGTAATGCATATGATCTGATGGAAAGCTGGGAATTGAATGAATGATGGTGGATGTGTTTTCTTCTTTAGGTAATCTTCCTGTAGAATGCTCTATACAGTTCAGTAATACATTAAATAAGCAAATATTAAATTTGAAGGAGAGAATGTTTATAGGGTAAGGAAGACTTACATTGCTTCTTATAAGTACACCCTTATAAGAAGCAAGGTAGGCCTTCCTTACCCTATAAACATTCTTTCCTTCACATTTAATGTCTGCGTACTTAATGAATTATTGAACTGTATATACCATTCTACAGGAGCGTAACCTAAAGAAAAAAAAACATTCACCATCATTCAATCCCTGTTTTCTCCTTCCTCTATTTTCCCAATTACATTTTCTTTTTTTTTAATCCTTCTACTGTATGAAAGTGGGAAGCTATGAACAATATCATTGCAAATATTTGCTTCTGCTTTTTTTTCTAAATTTTGATTGTCATCATGCATAGAATCTTAGATAAACTGCAATCAAATTGCAAATACAGTACACTTTTCTTCCTTTCAGTGAAAGCTTGGAGAGTTCTAAGAAAGAGGTTGAGACACTGACAGAAGCTTTGCAGGCAGAGCGTAATAATTTCAGTCGTGTTTCAAAAGTTCTTAACCAACAACGGCGACTGGCAGCTGCGACTCGAGCTCAACAGGATAATGTCATCAAGGTAACTGGTTTGTGTGACTACTTTCCGCTTGAATACCAAGGGTAACAAAGTCCAGCCCAAATATCTGAAAGTGATCTTCCTTTCCTGATGTATGGATAGATTCAGAATTAAATGCTGGTCATTTCAAACCAAGGTAGGGTATAACCAAAAAAAAAAAGGGAAGCCTATTCACCATTTGCTTAATGATTGTCTTGCCAGAGGTGCGGAGATATCACAATTTAAATGACCCTCTGAACTGCAACATTCCTCACCCGTCCTTCAAGGTGCAGGTGTGGTTCTCTCCACCTCCAGGATTCAAGTCTGTCTAACCAGTTTTCCTGAATACCTTCATAGTTGTTACCTTGCTCACTTTCCAACACTTCATCAGGTCATAAAGATTAGTTAGTGGGAGGTTCGTTGATGTCAGTAAGGGACTCTTGATCCAAGGAATTGGACCTAATCTCCCTTTACTTGGATCAACTCTGAATACCTCCCATACCCTTAGGTGATCTATGACCTCTACTGGTTTAACACTCCCTATGAATGTAATAATAAAAGATTAACTAGTAATTATCATTGATTTTCATTATTTAGTAATCTTTCTTTCAACGCACCGGCTGTATCCCACTGAGACAGGGTGGCCCAAAAACAAAAAACAAAATTTCTATTTTTAACTTTAGTAATGTATACAGAAGAAGTTACTAGCCCCTTGCTCCCGACATGTTAGTCACCACTTACGACACGCATGACTTACAGAGGAAAAATTGTTTAATTGTTCAGTAAAATAAATTAGGTGGGCAGTTATCATCCGTATTCTTAATTATTATGAGCTTTACAGGATAATTCTTACATTTGTGTAATTAAAACATTTTTAATGAAGCAAATAGGAAAGTGACAAGGAAGAAAATAATTATAACTGAAGGAAATCAAACAATGATGGTGAACAGCAATGCTAGTCATTCCTCTTTGCTATAGAGCATTTATGATGTATAGAAAGAAAATATGTATCAATTGTATTTTAGAAGGAAACGGAGATAGATGGTATAAAATACCGACAGGTTGGAAAAGGAGACACAAATGCAGTATAACTTGATCATTTATTGACTGTTTTGCCTACACACTAGGCTTCATCAAGTTACAGTTTAGAGGTTTGGAGCTTATAGTGTCCATAGATCAGAAAGTGACATTTATTCATGTTACTGCAAGGTTTTATTAGTCGTTCACTGCAGTGTGACCCATATAAACTTTGGTGTTGTTAGGGATTTTTTTTAACACATCGGCCGTTTCCCACCGAGGCAGGGTGACCCAAAAATAATAAATCCCAAAAAGAAAGAAAAAACTTTCATCATCATTCAACACTTTCACCATCACTCATACATAATCACTGTCTTTGCAGAGGCGCTCAGATACGGCAGTTTAGATGTCCCTCCAAACTGCCAATATCCCAAACAACTCCTTTAAAGTGCAGGCATTTTTTTTATTTTTTTTTTTTTTTTTTAACACATCGGCCGATTCCCACCAAGGCAGGGTGGCCCGAAAAAGAAAAACTTTCATCATCATTCACTCCATCACTGTCTTGCCAGAAGGGTGCTTTACACTACAGTTATAAAACTGCAACATTAACACCCCTCCTTCAGAGTGCCGGCACTGTACTTCCCATCTCCAGAACTCAAGTCCGGCCTGCCGGTTTCCCTGAATCCCTTCATAAATGTTACTTTGCTCACACTCCAACAGCACGTCAAGTATTAAAAACCATATGCCTCCATTCACTCCTATCAAATACGCTCACACATGCTTGCTGGAAGTCCAAGCCCTCGCACACAAAACTTCCTTTACCCCTCCCTCCAACCTTTCCTAGGCCGACCCCTACCCCGCCTTCCCTCCACTACAGATTTATACACTCTCGAAGTCACTCTGTCTCGTTCCATTCTCTCTACATGTCCAAACCACCTCAACAACCCCTCCTCAGCTCTCTGGACAATCGTTTTGGTAATCCCGCAGGCATTGTACTTCCCATTTCCAGGACTCAAGTCCAGCTAACCGGTTTCCCTGAATCCCTTCACAAAATATTACCCTGCTTACACTCCAACAGCTCGTCAGGTCCCAAAAACCATTCATCTCCAAATCAAACGTCAAATCAACTTTCAACATTAAATATTGTAATATCTAGCCTAGCAGACAGATTGCATTCCTGAAGGTTGGTGCACATTGTAAAATCTCGGTACACAAAATGAAAAATGCACGAGGAAACTAGGGTAAACTTCCAAACATTTTATTTATCACTCCTCATCTGTCCCTCCCATCACTCCCCACCTCAAGAAAATATGAAAATATAAAAAACTGAAATATGAAATGTTTTGAAATTTATCACCATGTTTAGTTCAAAAATTTGATTTTCATGGAAATTTTTTATTTGAAGCAAGTTGAGAGTGTTCATCTTGTACAAGTATGATGTTGCTTCAGTATGTTTAGTAAGAGTCATGTTCTGTTCCATCTCAGGGCCTTCATAATACACTGGATAAAGAACGTGAGAGAATTATGGGCCTCTACACTCAGCTGGCTGAGGCTACTAATCAACATCCTGGTGAAAGACCTGACAGGACCTGCACTACATCAAGACTCATGGAGCTAGATAAAGCTCCTGGAGTTAAGGATAACAGTACAGTTGGCAGATCTGATGTTGAAGATCTCAAGGTTAAAACAAAATTATTTTACAGTAATACCCCGGTTTTCGTCCTTAATCAATTCCAGGAGGTCGGCCGAAATCCGAAATGGACGGAAACCGAAGTAATATTTCCCTTAAGAAATACAGTGGACCCCCGAGTTTCGTAAAAACTTCACTCCTGAAGTCTGCTCAAGTGCCATTACCGAACGAATTTAACCCCTTAAGAAAAAATGTCACGTAGGTTAGTCTATTTCAGACCCCCAAAAATACTTTTCCACAAGCACTTATAATATTATACTTACATAAATGTACGATTTCCGGGGTTTACGAAACTCGGGGGTCCACTGTAATGTACAGTAAATCCAATTAATCTGTTCCAGACACCCAAAAATATTAACAAAAAATACATTTTATAGATAATAACTATAGTTTTACATACAGAAAACAATGAGAAATAAATATAAATTTTAATGATAAACGAACATTGCATACCTTTATTGAAGACTCTTGTTGGTGTATGGAAGACGGCGACGAGGGGAGAGGGAGTTGAGGTTATTGTTTGGAAGGGGAATCCCCTTCCATAAGGACTTCAGGTATCAAGTCCCTATCCGGGGTTACTTCCCTTCTTTGTCTTTTACTGGCACTAGGACCAGCTTGAGAGTCACTGTACCCCTGTCGCACAAAAAATCTGTCCAGAGAGCTCTGTTTCTGGCGTCTCTTTAAGATTTGCCTAAAATGGGACAAGGCATTGTCATTGAACATGTTGCAGATATGGCTTGCAACAGTTTTGTTAGGGTGATAAATCTCCACAAAACTTTGCAACTCGCTCCACTTTGCACACATGTCCTTAATCACTGAAGAAGGCACATTCTTCCCTCTCTCTTCCTCCTCCTCTGAAGCAATTTCCTCAGCTGCGATCTGTTGCTGTTCCAGTTGAAGGTCTTGCAGCTCTTCAGTGGTTAGCTCTTCCCTGTGCTTCACCAGCTCTTCCACATCCTCGCCACTCACATCCAACCCCATGGACTGCCCCAAAAACACAATAGATTCCACAATAGGCGTAGGGTCGTCAGGGTCAGCCTCAAACCCTTCAAAATTCTTTCATATTTTGCTACAAGTTCTTTCTTGAATTCTGTCGTGTTTCTCACCTTTACCAAAGGGCTGGCACTCTGAACTTTCTTTGGCCCCATGGTGGCTTATTTCACAGTCGCAATCAATAAACAAGCACAAAAAACAATGGATGAACACGTGGAGTATTGTTAACTCAATGAGAGACAGAGGCAGACTGAGTCTGGTATGTGTGAGAAGCGGCATCCCGGGTTTGTGGACACGTCTGATACGGACAATTTCCGAACAGATGTATGAAACCCAGGGGAAAATTTCGCCAAAAAAAGTGCTTGAAATCCAAATTGTACGATTTCCACACCGGACGAAAACCGGGGGTCCACTGTATACTGGTTCTCAAGGTTAAAAGAAGATGATTTTATAGTGGTTCTCAAGGTTAAAACAATTATTTCATACTGATTTACTTTTTTCCTTACAATTTTTCTTTAGTAAAATAAATACTGTATATTTTGAAATTTGTGTTTTTTCTATGAATTTAAAGGAAAAACATAATTCAAAATGCCTAAAATAGGTATATAGTTATCAGTTTTCTATTAAGCACATGCTTAACATTTTCTAGTGCTTCTGGTAAGAAATATAGGAAAGAAAAAAAATATTCAGTAATTATGGGTCATTGACATGGATGTGTGCGATGTTCCCGCGGTTGTTCAAAATATTTGTAGTGAAGGTTGCAAGAGAGGAAATTCCATCTTAAAAGATATTACATTTGATTTCAGTTGCAATTTGTCACATTTACTCTTTACACTATACTGTTGTGAGTCTTGCACAGGAAGTTGCAAAAAATGAGAGGTTTGGAAAGGGTGTAAATTAAAGATAATGAAAGTGCATAAAAATCTAGGTGCTGAGAGTAGGTAGAAGTATACTGAATGAAACATTGCAAGTTTGATTGAAGGGAAGAATTATATAAGAAGTGAATGTTTGGAGATACTAGAGTGGATATATCAGCACATTGGTTAAATTGCAGAGTAAATGGGGAAAGGAAAATTGCAGAAGTGATGAGGAATCTAAGGGAAAAAAGTTTATGAGAGGATGTAAAAAAAGTACGTATTTGAATATGGTGATACTGTTGCTTATGTATTTGTGTAATGAATTCTCTCTGAATGTTGCCACAAGAGTTTGGAGAAAATGAAAATGTCATGTCTGAGATGACTACATTTAACCAAACATCTCAACCTCTTCTTCACTCTTTAAATTACTGTCATACTACCAGTCCACCTCGGTGGGAAACTGTGTGATAAAAAAATAAGAGAGAGAGAAATTAGAAGACTAGTGGTAGGAATTAAAGGAGTGAAGGAGAAGTTGAGGTGTATGGTTAAGTGCAGTAAGAAGCAAGACAGGTAAAGAGGGTGTATAAATCTGGGGTTGATGGAAGGTGTAGGTTAGGTAAGGTTCGTCAGGAAACAGGACAAGTGTTTCCTGACGCGGGTCTTAGATGATGACCTGCCGTTGGAGCTTTTGGTCATCTGACTGAGGCCTTCCGCTGGCCTACCGGTCCACCCCTTTAAAAATTATGGTCAGTTATAAGGTGATGACTGAGGAAGGGTTGAAAGCAGGATGTGAATGAGGTGTTGAGAGGTTGGGGATTAAGTAATCATCCATCAGTTACATTTTAGTATGTTAGCTCAGAGCAAGTGGAGGCAAGTAGTCAATCTTTGGTATATGACATAATTTTAGTGTCAGTATAATAATGTCTGTGATGGGAGGTAGAGTGCCTGTACTTTGAAAGTTGGGTGAGCATGTTGCAGTTTGTTGCATCATCATTTGATCATGGTGTCTGGAAAGGTAGCTAGGGAGTAAGTGATGGTTAATGTGTTTTCTTCTTTGTTTCACATTCTTAGTTTAAAACAATTTATTTGTTAAAAATAATACAAATTATGAAGCAGATTTATTTTATTTTCATGCAGATGCAGCTGGTAATTCAACAAGAGCGCTTTACTGAAATACAACGACTATATGAGAGAGAACGACTGAAAGTTGTAACCCAGAATGAACAAGCACATGCTGAGAGAGCAAGAGCAAGAGTTGATTTGATGGAAGAACAGGGTAAATATGCAGAATTGACAAAAACAGTCAGGAATTTGGAAATGGAAAAAGACTCCTTAATGAGACAGGTATGATATAATTTAGTGTCCCTAAATTGCATTTTGCTATATGTTATTGGAGAAAATTGATGTACATATATCAGTGAATATCACAAATGTTTAATAATACAGAAGATTATAGGAAGTAATGTAGAAATTTAAATATGACTAGCATTAAAAAGATGTGAAAAGATTATATATTTTTGTACACAGGTTATAGGTAGTAAAAAACAAGCACATTGGTTCAAATCTAAAACATTTGCTGTTCAAAGTCTAGAGAACATAATAGGATTATTAGGTGGCTACCTATAAGAGGTAAATAATTACATATTTTCTCCATGAGCAAGTGGAGAAGAATTCTTCCTCCGTAACCCATGTGTGTCATAAAAGGCGACTAAAATGCCAGGAGGAAGGGGCTAGTAACTCCTCCTCCTGTACACATTACTAAATTTAAAAAGAGAAACTTTCGTTTTTCTTTTTGGTCACCCTGCCTCAGTGGGAGACAGCCAGTTTGTTGAAAAAAAAAAAAATTCTCCATGGGCAAGTGAAGAAGAATTCTTCCTCTGTAACCCATGTGTGTCATAAAAGGCGATTTAAATGCCAGGAGCAAGGGGCTAGTAACCCCTTCTGTATAAATCATTAAATGTGAAAAGAAAAGAAACTTTCATTTCTTCTTTTTCGGGTCACCCTGCCTTGGTGGGAGACAACCAGTGTGTTAAAAAAAAAAAAGGATATTTGAGTTGAAGGGAAAATTTCAACGAACTTTAGCTTCTGCTGTACTGTACTGCTTGGCTACACTTATATTAAAGTTGTCTTTGTGTCATGCTTTGGAATGTATTTTCTACTTGTGACCTCTTGTTTTTAGAGTCTCCTGTTTATTTAACATTATTAGTGTGTTTTTGTTATCTCTGATGGTCCTTTCTTTTTTTTCACCTCGTCTACTTGGTTTTTTATTTCTTCATCTTGCTTGACCTTATTTGTATAGCTCTCCTCCATCTTAGCTTCAGACAAAACTGCCTTTCTTGTGAATTTATATCATCTACTTCATGATATCTCGCTTGATGATTTACATTATTTTATACTGCATCAATCATTAGGTTTCTTGACCCATATTAATAGTCTCTTATTTTTCCTCTTGCTTTTATTTCATTAATTTTCTTTTCCTGTCTGCCTTGATTTTACTTACATTTTTAACTTTTTATTTACAGTTCCTTTTCGGATTGCTAAACCTTTGACATATTGTTCATCATGAAATTCATTCTTAATTTATGTTAGTGCCATTGTCAGGATTTTAGTATGTGCATATTTGCAGCCATTGACCTTAGTGCCTCTGGGCCTCATTGCAGTATAACTTTACTTTCAATAGATAAGCCATGATCGGGAACGTTTGCAATACCAAGAGTCACGCATTCGAGAGTTAGAAGGAGAAAAAAGGAAGCTTGAGGGTGATTTAAGAGCTCAAGCTGATGCCCATCAAGCTGCCTCCCACAGGGTTCGTGAGGAAGATGCAGAACTTCATATATCATACACACGTACTCTAAATAAATTGGTGAGTACAATATGTTGTGTAAACCCTTTTCTCCTGTATATATTACTAAATTTAAAAAGAAAAACTTTGGTTTTTCTTTTTAGGTCACCCTGCCTTGGTGGAATATGGCCGGTTTGTCGAAAAAAAATGTTGTGTACATAAGTCCTCTATTTTGTAGTATTCCTAATGCATTGGTTTTTCAGTTGTACAGTGGACCCCCGAGTATCTTAAAAACTTCATTCCAGAATCCTGCTCAAGTGCCATTACCGAACGAATTTACTCCCTTAAGAAATAACGTCACATAGGTTAGTTTATTTCAGACCCTCAAAAATACGCTTCCACAAGCACTTACAATATTATACTTACATAATTGTACGATTTCCGGGGTGTACGTAACTCGGGGGTCCACTGTACTGCATAAAGCAGAGGATGCCTGTACAGTAGGTATATTATCTCTGACAATGGGTTGTCTTGGCACAAATATATAACATTAAAATTTACATATTTTTCACAAGTGATGTGAGGACAAATTGCAGACAGAGAACTTGGCTTACATCAGTAATGTTATGTCACATATAATATCAAGAAAACTTTCTTATAGACAAATTGTCACTTAATTTTTCTAGGTCTTTGAATGACTATTTTAAAGTTGCAACATCTGATGCAGCTACTAATTTTTGGAGACCATTTTTCTGGAATTATTTCTTGATGCCTCATAATTTCACTTTTTATTTTTCACCTCAGTGGCCTTTCCCTATCTAAGGCAGGGTGACTCAAAAAAATTAATACATTCACCTTTATTTATATTGCTGAATTGTGGATGTATTTTCTCCACTTATAAAAAAAAAAAGACTAATTACAATGTTTTCAGTTACAGTACAGATATTTTATCTATTAATTATCCTCATGCTTTCAAGAGGTAAGGCCCCATTGTAAGTTCTTATATATTGTGATTTTGGTAAAGTACTACACTTTTTCCAAATTTTCAGGGAGAGGCAGAAGCAGAGCTTCGTACATTGCATCACAAATTGAGAATAATAACCAAAGACTTGGAACTAGCCCAAGAGAAAGAACAGCAACTACAGAAAGATCTTGCTACTGAGAAGATGGCTATAAATAGACTTGGTCTACCTGCCTTAGCAAGGATTAATGTAAGTGCCTTTACTTTGTAATAGAGTGGTGGGTAATTGCAGGTAACTTATCAGATCTTAGATACCCTATTATTTTATACTGAAAGTGCAGATTCTGTGGTTTAATTTTCTTGTTGATGACATATTACTGTACAGTATCAAATTTAGCTGGGTTGCATATCTAATATTATAATTGTACTATCATAAATTTGGATTTTATTATATTATTATTGAGGGAGTTTGCCCTATAAAATTAATTTGTATAATGGAACACTGATAATTTGGTTCAGTCTGGGCCTGCAGCATCTCTATTGGGTGTAGTTATGGAGATCTTAAACACTGTAAATTCTTCCAATATATGATACACACTATCATTGCCATGTGGCATCAAGAATGTCCGTATTTATACTCATTTGATCACTCGCTCAAAATTGTCTTACCAAGAACCATCTTGTAATTCATGTGTTATATAAAGGTATGGGACAAAATATTGCCATCAAACACTAAAATTCCCTCCACAGTATATTAGAAATTGCATTGCTGCATGGAGCCAGGTATCTCCATATTACCACTCCTGTTATCATTTAGGGTGTATGTTTTTCTCTACAGAACCTGGATGAATATTTTGAACTGCAGCTTAAAGAAAATTGGGAACTTTGCAAGTCTGTATTGCGGTTGACTGATGACAGACAATCCACGAGGAAGAAAATTGCTGAACTGGAGAACACTGTTGCTGATCTCACAAAACAACTTATTAAATCAGAAGCTGTAAGTCAGCCAAATATTCCTGCCAACCTAATGCATGTTTTTGTATCTGAATTTTTATTGATATTTCTTTCTACAGTAAAATTTGTTAAACTTGATAATTGTCTGTAGTAGCCAGTACTCCCCAGAAATCAGGTTCTTTGTTTGGCAACAGTGGATAAAAGCTAAGTACAGTGGACCCCTGCCTAACGAGCACCCCGGAAATTGTACAATTATGCAAGTATAATATTGTAAGTGCTTAGGGAAGTGTATTTTTGGGGGTCTGAAATAGACTAACCTACGTGACATTATTTCTTAAGGAAGTAAATTCATTCGGTAATGGCACTTGAGCAGGCTTCTGGAATGAATTTTGCTCGTTAGGCGGGGGTTCACTGTATTTTCTTTTTGGGGATTTTCTTTCTTTTTGGGTCACCCTGCCTCGGTGGGAGACGGCCGACTTGTTGAAAAAAAAACAACAACATACGATTGTATTGTTTTGTATATTGTACAGTATTATGTATCTTGCCTTTTAACACATTTTATTTCCTCAGAGTACTAATAAAAGTCCTGATATCGAAAAAGTACTTAAGATGGAACGCTCAGTGTGGGAAAGAGAGAGAGCGTCACTACAAAAAATAATTTCACAGAAAGAGACTGAAATGACAAGATTGCAGACAGAAGCTGGATCTAGGACACCTCAAAATATTGGCAATGCTCAGCTAAATGATGAGAGAGTAAGAAATCCTTTAATCTTTCCAAATGATCAGTAGCAACAACAGTAATAATAGTCAGTCATTATTATTTGTAACCAGTAGTTTTCATGTTGTTTGCAACAAAATACTATTCAACATGAATTATTTATGTAGATTTAAGGCTTGAAGAAACAGAGCTAAATCAGTGGTAACTGTATTGATTGAGCTATAACACCCTAGATTATTACTTGTACATACTGTATAAGGGTTTTTATTTTAATAATCACTTAACTCTCACTTTAACTGCTGCAGTGACCTAGCATACCTCACAACAAAAGAAATTCTTCACAGAATTGCATCACGTGTTTGTAGTTTCCTC
The DNA here is from genome assembly GCA_009830355.1 of Cherax destructor. Taxonomy (NCBI): domain Eukaryota; kingdom Metazoa; phylum Arthropoda; class Malacostraca; order Decapoda; family Parastacidae; genus Cherax; species Cherax destructor. The sequence continues at coordinate 13,759 of WNWK01009355.1, read as the reverse complement.
ACAACATAGATTGTTTGGGATGACAGTGCATTTTCTGGTACATTTGTTGACTCGTTTTCATTACTCATGACACTGACCCCATTTGTAGGTCATTCTCACTGGTCTTGAGCATTACTCCCAAATGCTGTACCTATGCATGCCTTCAGTCTGCTTCATTGGTGCATCTACCAGGACCTCAACTTCTTGATGGACCACTAACAGTCCAGCACTCAAATGAACAACTCTCTCTTGTTTTCTTCTACTACTGTCTGACATCTCCATACTTACTCGCTACCTTTTTGTACTCTTCCTTCTTTAATCACACACCTTGTGAACTACAGTGGTACCTCAAGTTTCAGCCATAATTCGTTCCAGAAGGCTGTTCGAGTGCTGTTACCGAACGAATTTGTTCCCATAAGGAATAATGTAAATTTGATTAGGCCGTTTCAGACCCCCAAAAATACACTTACAAAAGCACTTACAATAATAGACTTATATAATTGTTCGAGTTGGGAGCTGTTCAAAACTCGAGGAACCACTGTATCTTCTTTTTGCCATTGACCCTTGGAACATTGTTGGTATTATTTTTGTCTTAAAAAATTTATATTTGTAAAATGCAATAATATAAAAAATAGTAAACTAATTTTTTTTATTATAACCTTTTTGTAATTTTTCAGATGCAGTACATTTGTGGAAAATATATACGAAGTGAGCACTGGCGTAAGGCACTTATTTGGCAAAAGCGATACTTGCTTGTAGTAATAAAGGGGTTTAGGGAAAATGAGGAAAACGCCTTGTCTCGACTGCACACTATGGCAAGTCGAGTTAATGGATCTGTCCAAGCTGAAGCAGCAGAAGTCATGTCTAATTTTGGAGTACAGCCAACACACAGATTCAGGTAGCTATATAGTATATCTCTGAACAAAACATATTTTCTATTTAACTATGGTAATTATGTATTAAAATAGTGAATTAAACATAGGTCCTCACCTTATGATGTTCTGCCTTTACAACATTAGCACTCTGAAACCACTTAATGACTTAAGAACAAGCACTCGCTCCTCTGGCACACGAGTGTGTTTATGACCCCAGAGAGCAAAGAATACAGCAGTGGAAAATGGTGCTGCGATTGTTGGTAAACATTGCAGCAACACGCTTTTCACTTGTCTTCACGTGTTTGTTGTTTTTAAACAATATCTCTCTCAACATCACTAAATTTTATATTGATAATCACAAAAGAATGACTGAATAAGCAGACTCGGGCATAGGAAGTCCAGTAAGCATATTTCGAATGAAAGCTTGTTGTTGGTTTTCATTTTAAAATAGAGAAAATGGACACCTGATGATACAGAGTTGGGTTGCAGCAACACGCAGTTGGTGTTCGAGTAGAGGGATGGAGCAGAGTTGTAGGAAGATAGGTGTTCACAGATTCACATGATTTTTTTAATATCTCTTTAATAACACTAAATTCGTTTAAGTTGATATAAGGAATGAAAACCTATTCAGGCATGGAAAACCCCGTGAACATACAGGGGGGCCCTACATATACAGCACTCTCATTTTAGTGCTCCACATTTTGTTGGCTTTCATTTAAGCCATTGTTCATTATGTTCGGTGTTTTTATCACTTTTCTGCCGTTTTCGTACAACAATTGCATAAGGGAAGGGCGACTGGCACCATATTTTAAGGTAAGTATTGTATGTGCTATTTATTTATTTTACTTTTTTATCTATTTATGCCTACCTATATTGAACACTTAACATATCATAGTGTAAACACACTATCAGGCATTTTAGACACACTCATTAATGGAAAAAGTCTTCTTTTTTCCACCCGCCAGCAATTTTTGCTTACCATGTGGGGTTGGGAAACTAAGATCCATACAAACCGAGCCCTTCTGTACTTTGAACAAAATCCTATGATTGTTTTTCAGTTTGTGTCCTGCACCAAATCAAGGACTTTTTTTTATCTCGGCTGTTTTACATGTTATATTATATACGTTATTTAAACAATGTTTAATACTATTTGTAAGTGAAAAGGAACAGTACTGAATGTAAAATATTGTGTAAATAGGCTTAGTAAAAAAATAATATGGAATATTATCGTTTAGGAATGCATCTCAGATTATAAAGTAAGCTTCTTTGGGAAAAATGTTCCAACTCCTGAGCAGTTGACTTTCATATTATTTTCAGGAATGCATTAACATTGTAAGAAAAGGACCTATTATATAATGTATTTAGATAAATCTCCATGGGGAAGTGGGACAGAATTCTTCCTCCGTAAGCCATGCGTGTCGTAAGAGGCGACTAAAATGCCGGGAGCAAGGGGCTAGTAACCCCTCCTGTATATGTTACTAAATGTAAAAGGGAAAACTTTCGTTTTTCATTTTGGGCCACCCCGCTTCGGTGGGAAACGGCCGACGTGTTGAAAGAAAGAAAGATTTAGATAAAATTATTTAAATGTTAAATTTTTTATTATTTTTCAGGGTTGGAGTTTTAGCAGTAATTGCAATCAATCGGATGAAAAACATGGTTCAAAGATATCTTCGGAAAAGACAATTTGGGCCGCAGATTTTTCTCTCTTTGCCACATCCAGCCTTTACCATTACATCTACTCCAGGTACATTAAAACTACTATTTTTTTTTTTTTCAAATTTTCAACAATCCAGCCATCTCCCTCCAAGGTAAGGTGACCTGATAAAAAAATACTTTAAATACTTTCACTGTAACTCATTCAATCACTGTGTTGCTAGAAGGGCACCAACATCACAGTTCAGATGACCCTCCAAACTGCAGCATCCACACCCCTCCTTCAGTGTAGACACTGTACTACCCACTTCTTGGACTCCAGTCTGGCTAACTGATATCCCTGAATCTCTTCTATATCAAAATTAGATTCAGAGACTAAGCATGAAGGTTCATTTATGAATTTGTACCCATAGTATTTTAACTTTTTTTTTTTTTTTTTTCAACAAGTCGGCCGTCTCCCACCGAGGAGCCATGCGTAAGCCATGTGTGTTGTAAAAGTCAACTAAAATGCCCGGAGCAATGGGCAGTAACCCCTTCTCCTGTATAACTTACTAAAAAGAAAAAGAAGAAAACTGTGAAAGTGGGATGTTTGAATGTGAGTGGATGTAGTGCAAATGATAAGAAAGAGATGATTGTGAATGTTATGAATGAAAAGAAACTGGATATCCTGGCTCTAAGTGAAACAAAGCTGAAGGGAGTAAGAGAGTTTCAGTGGGGAGAAATAAATGATATTAGGTCAGGGGTTTCTAATAGAGTTAGAGCTAAGGAAGGAGAAGCAATAATGTTGAAGGATGAGTTATGGCAGGAAAAGAAGGAATATAAATATATAAATTCAAGGATTATGTGGAGTAAAATAAGGGATGGATGTGAAAAGAGGGTTATAGCAAGTGTTTATGCACCTGGAGAAGAGAAGTGTAGAGGAGAGAGAGATTTTGGGAAATGTTGAGTGAGTGCATGGGGTTGGGGATTTCAATGCTAAAGTGGGTAAAAATGTTGTAGAGGGAGTAGTAGGTAAATTTGGGGTGCCAGGGGTAAATGAAAATGGGGAGCCATTAATTGAACTGTGTAGAAAGAGGTTTGGTAATAAGTAATACATATTTTATGAAAAAGAGGATAAATAAGTATACAAGATATGATATAGCACATAATAAAAGTAGTTTGTTGTATTGGTGGATAAAAGGTTGATGGGTAGGCTTCAGGAATACGTTTACTGAGTATACCAGGAAAAGTGTATGGTAGGGTTATTATTGAAAGAATTAGAGGTAAGACAGAGAGCAGGATTGCAGATGAGCAAGGAGGCTTTAGAATGGGTAGGGGATGTGTAGATCAAGTGTTTACATTGAACCATATATGTGAACAGTATTTAGATAAAGGTAGGGAAGTTTTCATTGCATTTATGGATTTAAAAAAAGGCATATGATAGAGTGGATAGGGGAGCAATGTGGCAGATGTTGCAAGTGTATGTAATAGGTAGTAAGTTACTAAATGCTGTAAAGAGTTTTTATGAGGATAGTGAGGCTCAGATTAGGGTGTGTAGGAGAGAGGGAAATTACTTCCCAGTAAATGTAGATCGTAGACAGGGATGTGTAATGTCACCATAGTTGTTTAACATATTTATAGATGGGGTTATAAAAGAAGTAAATGCTAGGGTGTTGGGGGAATAAGTGGGATTAAATTATGGGGAATCAAATATAAAATGGGAGTTGACAGTTACTTTTTGCTGATGATACTGTGCTTTTGGGGGATTCTAAAAAAAAGTTGCAAAGGTTAGAGGACGAGTTTGGGAGGGTGTGTAAAAGTAGAAAGTTGAAAGTGAACGTAGATAAGAATAAGGTAATGAGGGTATCAAACGATTTAGATAAAGAAAAATTGGATATCACATTGGAGGGAGGTAGTATGGAAGAAGTGAATGTTTTCAGATATTTGGGAATTGACTTGTCAGCGAATGGGTTTATGAAGGATGAGGTTAACCATAGAATTGATGAAGGAAAAAAGGTGAGTGGTGTGTTGAGGTATCTGTGGAGACAAAAAACGTTATCCATGGAGGCAAAGAAGGGAATGTATGAAAGTATAGTGGTACCAACATTCTTATATGGGTGTGAAGCATGGGTTGTAAATGCTACAGCAAGGAGGCAGCTGGAGATGTCGTGTCTAAGGGCAATGTGGGGTGTAAGTATTATTCAGAGAATTCGTAGTGTGGAAATTAGGAGGAGGTGTGAAGTTACTAAAAGTATTAGTCAGAGGGCTGTTGAGGTGGTTTGGTCATTTAGAGAGAATGGAAAAAAGTAGAATGACTTGGAGAGCGTATAAATCTGTAGGGGAAGGAAGGCGGGGTAGGGGTCGTCCCCAAAAAGGTTGGAGGGAGGGGGTAAAGGAGATTTTGTGGGCGAGGGGCTTTGACTTCCAGCAAGCGTGAGTGAGCGTGTTAGATATGCGTGAATGGAGACGAATGGTTTTTGGGACCTGACGAGTTGTTGGAGTGTAAGCAGGGTAATATTTTGTGAAGAGATTCAGGAAAAACGGTTAGCTGGATTCGAGTCCTGGAAATGGGAAGTACAATGCCTGCACTCTAAAGGAGGGGTTTGGGATATTGGCAGTTTGGAGAGACTTCTTTACTGTCGTATCTGAGCACCTCTGCAAAGACAGTGATTATGTACGAGTGATGGTGAAAGTGTTGAATGATGATGAAAGTACTTTTCTTTCTTTTTGTGTCACCCTGCCTCGGTGGGAAACAGCCAATGTGGTAAAAAAAATATTGTAAACCAAAAAACACATATTTTGCTGTACGTATATAAATTGTAGACCAAAAACCACATTAAGTATTATGTACTTTTGGGACATAATAATCATTACTGTATTATTATTCGTGATCAACAGAAGCTTCAGAGAGCAGCAGACGAGGATCATATGACCAAGGCATGGCTGGAAGAAGTTTTATAAACACTTTTACTGGTCAAACTCCTCCTACCAAAGGACCGTCAAGTATTTCCAATCAGTTGTGGTCTGCACCTTCCTCCTCACGCAGGTATGCTTGAAAATATTCTTGTCTCATTGTGGATTTGAAGTAGGTAGGTAAATGTACAAAATAATTGGTCAAATTTTGCAGAGTAATGACAGATTTTTATTTTGTGCATTACCATAAAAATTACTCTTAATGAATGTGCTTAAGTATTTCTTTCCTTTCTTCTTTGCTATCGTGTTTATTCCTCACCCCCTATTGTACTCCATGTTAAAGAACACAAAGGCACAATACTGTAACTGGAACAATACATAAATAACCCACACATAGGAGAAGGCAACCTTTGTGATTATGTTTTGGTCTGAGTTGGACCATAAACTAGTCGTACTGGCTTCCTTACCTTCGTGTGTTAGTGTGTCTACTTAATGGTCCAAGTCAGACCAAAACATCATAAAGGTTTCTTTCTCCTGTGTGCACGTTATTTGTGTATCCACATCTTAGTTAATGTACAATAGAACGTCAGTTAACAAGGTTACGTTCTTGACAGTCGGGGTCTAATGTAAGTTAGAGCTAATTAATCCAAAGAACAAGTGGGAAAATATGGTTTTGTTTCACAGACCTTCAAACCCCCTTTCCCCCTTTTTTTCAATCCTTATAAACAAAAATATATAGTTTATCTTGACTTACATTGTTAGTCATTATCTGAAGCACTTGAAGATTGTGTGAAGGGTTAATGACAGCTTGCTGATCTGAGTTTAGATGTAGCTTAGCTTATCATTTGGCATGTATGTTGAATGCAGCATCGGCATGCTTTTTAGTGTTGGGAGTTTGTAGAGTGGCGGACAGCTATGTCGTATTAAGCCATGTCTGGAAGCTGTGGAGGGAGCTGCCAACTCAGGCTTTGGCTTCCAGAAATATTGTAAGATTGCAGATTTTTCTTGCAATGTAACTCTTATTTATCTCTCTGAATTGTCTATAACTTTAATTTTTTTGTGCTCTATTCATAAAAGGCTAATACAGTGGACCCCCAGCTAATGAACAAAATTCATTCCAGAACGCTGCTCAAGTGCCATTACCGAACGAATTTACTTCCTTAAGAAATAATGTCACGTAGGTTAGTCTATTTCAGACCCCCAAAAATACACTTCCACAAGCACTTACAATATTATACTTACATAATTGTACGATTTCCGGGGTGTTCGTTAGCCGGGGGTCCACTGTAATGTTTTCTTTAGTGGAAGATGAAATAACACCACATGCTTTTTTACTGAACCACAGCTGAGAGTTTAGTCATATAAACACTACTTTGACACTTGAAATGTTTTTCCTCTCTCATGCTCATTTGTTTTTGCCTCCTTTTTTTTTCCCCCTCACTCATTAACTTTTGCCTGATCATTTGCTTTTTTTTGTTTGTTTTACAGGCACACACATTTATAGACAGCAGAATATATGTAGAAACATAAACATGAAAAATGCTGTGTAATCTTAATAATGCTGGATAATTTATTTTGTTCATGAAATTTATATGGTTATACAGTGGACCCCCGGTATTCGTGATGCTCCAAGCTCGAACAATTATGTAAGTGTATTTTTGTAAGTGCTTTTGTAAGTGTATATTTGGGGGTCTAAAAGGACTAGTCTAATTTACATTATTCCTTATGGGAACAAATTCGTTTGGTAACGACACTTGAACAGCATTCTGGAACGAATAAATCACGAACACCGGGGGTCCACTGTACTTCACAATTTTATCTTTTTTGTCTTAATCCTTTCACTGTTGAGACCCCTGCTCACAAACTTGCTCTCAGTGTCGAAGAATTAAAAAAAAAAAAAATCTTATGAAATGATAGAGAATCTTTTCCGGATGATAATGACACCAAAAGTACAAAATTTGATTGAAAACTTATGGAATTATGCTCTCGCGAAGTTATCGCTCTCAGCAATATTTACGCATCGGTGATTTCGCCCACTTTGAGCCCTATTTTTGGCCAATTTCATTGTTCCAGTTGACCAAACTCATAGCTATTTCACTAGAACTCCATTTGTTCTATCGATTGAGTACAAGAAACCGCCCATTTACAAATTTCAACTACCCAATAAAATGATCAGAAATTGGTAATTTGGCCAATTTCATACACAATTCAGGTAAGGCCAATTTCAAAATAGGGTCCAGAATTAACAATACAAACATTCCTAGCACTAAAATAACATTTTCTCTGTTCATTAGTTACGTCTCCAGGCCCCTCTTCTTTCCATTTTGAATTTTTATTCGCACAAAAAATTGAAGATTTACTGTTATGCAGACTACTGCATTGTTGTAAAAATGATATAAATAATATCAGTGCATTTGTAAAAGCATATTAGACCCATCAGTTGATGGTATACTTTTAGTCTGTAAACTATTCAAAATCATTTCTATTTCTTTAATATATCTTCCTTTCTCTATCAGATGAGACCAAGAAAATGAGAATATAACCATAAATACCATACAAAAATACATTGCAAAGTTGGTGTTTTAAACCAAAAACACAGTCAGTTTTTTTCTCATTATGCACTGTGTGTTGCAGGATTTTTTTTTATTACTGCACACACCGACCACTCAGACCCATTCTCTCATATGTAGGCCTACCAGCTTTCTTCTGCAAGATTGGAAGCGACTAGAATTTTGGCGTAATATTATGGTACCAACACTGGCTTGCAAGCCGTAATATTACGGCACCAACAGTGAAAGGGTTAAACACACAAATATTTTATTTACAGGAACCTGTTCCATGAGGAAGATTCTCCAAGACTAAATGAGTATATTGAAAGACTTGATAATATACATTCAGCACTGGGGTTGAATCCAAAGAACATTTAAATTTGATGTAATATATATAAAATATACAATCAAAAGGAACTACCTATTAACCATAAAAGCAGGTAAATAAATGGGACACACTTGAGTGACCCCCTTCTCTTATTTGTGCCATTAAATAATTTAAAAGGTAGTATTACTGTAGCATTTAAGATAAAAAACCAAAGTTTTAGCTATTAAAAGTTAAATATGAAGACTTCTATAGCTTTGATAGATACTGTAGTAAAATGTATATTACTGTACCACATAGGATTCTCTCTGGTTACACATTTCTTAGTTTTAATCACACACACACACGTGCTTTAATTTTGATAGAAGTATCTGAATTGGAACTGACTAGTATATAGTTTTGTCAGACCATTTTAAGACTTCCTAATATACATAAAACATATAAATATTTGTATATATTATGTCTGTCTTCAGTAATATATTCAAAATATAAGAATTTTTTTATATAAAATTCTCATTACATACTATTTTGTATTTAATTTTTCATGTCAGGTAACAATATTGTTATATTTGCAAAAAAATGTGCTAAACCCATATAGGTGACATGGCACTATAAGTAATTTTTAAAAAAGGAGTACTGTATAAAGAATCCGGATGGCTAATAGTTGCAAATGTTGTTTATTCTTTGTTCTGAAGGTAACTTAGGTAGCATTATTAATTTCATTTTGGATGTAAGTTAGAAACTTATATTAAAGTGTTAAGAACGTGGATGTAAGGCAAGGGCTGTTGACAAAGAGACACAAAGAGAAAGAAAACTGCTTCACTAAAACAAACTTTTAATTGTAAACAATTCACAAATAACAGACACTTGGAGAAGAAATTTAAGATGTTTTGGCCCATCCTGGACCATTATCAAATTATAACTATCACAAAAAAAAATAAAAAACAGAAGACATGTCATGCCAAAACATCAAATGTTTACTCAACAAGTGTGGGTTATTTGTGAATCACTCCAGTCATGGTATTTTTATTTTTCACACCGGCCATTCACCATCATTCATTCAGTAGCCGTAATGTCTACACATTTCTAACTGCAACTTCTGCACCCCATCCTTCAGAGTACACGCACTGTATTTCCCACCTCCAGGATTCAGGTCCAGCTAACCAGTTTTCCTGAAACCCTTCGTAAATGTTACTTTGCTCACACTCTCACAGCATGTTAAGCCATAAAAACTAATAGTCTCTATTTACTCAAAACTAATCTGTGCACATAAATATGTTAGATGTTGAAGCCACTGGCATTCAAAACCTCCTTTACATGCTCCCTCCATCACTTCATGGAATGACTTGCACTCCCAGATTTATACACTCTCTTGGTCATACTATTCTGCTCTATCCTCTTTACATTCTCTTACCACCCCAAAAAACCATCCTCACCCCTCTGACTTCCTCTAGCTTCCTCATCACTGCAGTGTTTAAAGCATGTGCCTCACACCCATATAAAAATGTTGGTACTACTATACTACTACTAAATTTAAAAAGAAAAACTTTCATTTTTCTTTTTACGTCACCCTGCCTCAGTGGGATATGGCCGGTTCGTTGAAATAAAAAAAAAAAAATTAACTATACTATACTTTGGCATAATCCCCATTTTACCTCCATAGGTAAACTTTTCTTCTTCTTCTTTCAACACGTCGGCCGTTTCCCACCGAAGCGGGGTGGCCCAATTTGAAAAACGAAAGTTTTCCCTTTTACATTTAGTAATATATACAGGAGAAGGGGTTACTAGCCCCTTGCTCCCAGCATTTTAGTCGCCTCTTACGACACGCATGGCTTACGGAGGAAGAATTCTGTTCCACTTCCCCATGGAGATAAGAGGAAATAAGAACAAGAACTAGTAAGAAAATAGAAGAAAACCCAGAGGGGTGTGTATATATATATGCTTGTACATGAATGTGTAATGTGACCTAAGTGTAAGTAGAAGTAGCAAGATGTACCTGAAATCTTGCATGTTTATGAGACAGAAAAAAGACACCAGCAATCCTACCATCATGTAAAACAATTACAGGCTTTCGTTTTACACTCACTTGGCAGGACGGTAGTACCTCCCTGGGTGGTTGCTGTCTACCAACCTACTACCTAGGATAAACTTTTCTTACCACCACAATAATAATATAATCAAATTAAACACCAAACAGAAAAGGGTCATAAAGAGCTTCTTTTCTTACCACAGATGCCTCAACACTAGCTACTTTCCCCCCCCCCCCCCTCATCTGTTCTATGATTCACTTCGTCTTTGATAAACTCGTTTGCTGACACGTTCATAACTAAATCTCTCAACACGTTCCCTTCCTCCATACTCACTTCCAATCTCTTATCCAGTTTTTATTACCCATGCTATTTGTTACTCTTGTCACCTTTCTTTTTATTTAACACATTGGCCATTTCCCACCAAGGCAGGGTGACCCAAAAAGAAAGAAAAAACTTTCATCATCATTCAACACTTTTCACCATCACTCATACATAATCACTATCTTTGCAGAGGCACTCAGATACGATAGTTTAGACATCCCTTCATACTGCCAATATCCTAAACCCCTCCTTTAAAGTGCAGGCATTGTACTTCCCATTTCCAGGACTCACATCTGGCTAACTGGTTTCTCTGAATCCCTTCACAAAATATTACCCTGCTCACACTCCAACAGCTCGTCAGGTCCCAAAAACCATTCGCCTCCATTCACTCCTCTCTAACATGCTCATGCACACTTGCTGGAAGTCCAAGCCCCTTGCCCACAAAACCTTTACCCCCTCCCTCCAACCCCTACCCCACCTTCCTTCCCCAAGTCGTTCTACTTTGTTCCATTCACTTTTAATTTCCTTTTACAAATCCTCCCAAACTCATCCTTTGCAATTTCTCTTCAAAAATCCTAAAAGTCTGTGTCATTGGAAAAGAGCAACTGTGTTAACTTCCACTTTGTCATTATCATATAATCCCACACTTCTTCTCAACACAGGTTAGGACATACCCTAGAGCACAGGTTAGGACATACCCTAGAGCACAGGTTAGGGCATACCCTAGAGCACAGGTTTGGACATACCCTAGAGCACAGGTTAGGACATACCCTTAGCTTTCACTTCTTTTAAAACCACACCTCTAAATATATTAAACAACTATGGTGACATCACATATTCCTGTATAAGGCCTATTTTTACTGGAAAGTTTCTTTCTCTCCTACATATCCTAATTTGAGCCTTACTCTTTGCATATAACTCTTTACTGCTCTTAATAATCTACCACCTGTTCTGTACATTTACAACATCAACCACATTGCTTCCCTTCCCACCCTATCATATGCCTTTCTTAAATCCTGGAATATGATCTCCTACCCTTCCTAAATTTCTTTTTTTTTCTTCAGTCGAGTCTTCTAAGTTTAGCTTTTTTGATAATTCTGTCATATTCTCTACCCAGTATACTCAGTAAGCATATTTCCCTATAATGCTTACACTCTTGTTCCTTTTTCCCTGTATTCAAAGGAACTATGCATACTCTGTCAAGCCTTAGTTCCCTTACTTACCTTCACACACACATTGAATCAGTACACTGATCACTCCAAAACTATATTCCAGCTGCTTTCAACATCCCATCTGCTGTACTCTTTCATTCTATCCACTGCTTCATGCACTAGCTGTTCTTTACTCCATGAGATATTACTCATTCCTGCCTAATGCACGAAATCATTTTCTTCTCACCATAAACATTTAAAGAGCAACTCAAAAGATTATCTCCATCTTTACAGTACCTCCACCTCTCTTGTGTACCCTCTTTCATTTTCAACTGCCAAATCCATGTGCCTCATAGGCTTCCTCAACTTATTAAATAGTAAATAAAAATTTGCTAATGAAAACTCACCTATCCCTCTGCTCTTATTTTGAACTCCCTCACCACTCTTAACTTCTCTCCATATACTCTGCCTTCTGCATATCATTTGTAAATTATAAAACCTCTTTTTATGTAGTTTTTCTTCCTTGCTACTATTTTTACATCATTCCACCAATCATTCCCTTGTTCAACCTCTGCCAACCCTCCTATAACCACATATGTCTGCTGTGCACTCCAGCACTGCATTCGTAAATCTACTCCACATGCTTCAACTTTTCTCATTACTTGTACAGCCTTTCCTCACTTAACGATGGAGTTCCGTTCCTGAGACCTTGTCGGTAAACTAGTGAGTTTGTGTCAACTACAGTATCTTTGATATTGTTTTAATGTCACCTTTGCACCATTTATAACATTTCTGGTATATTTTTAAATGTTTATACAGTAGTGTACTGTATATTGAAATAAACAGAATAGAGGAAATCAGCTCTAATATACATTATTTAGGTATAAATACTGGTCAGGGAGCCCATCGTAAGTCTGAGGCATCGGTAAACGAGTATGTCGCTAAGTGAGGAGAGGCTGTACATACTCTCTAGCCCACCTTTCTCCCATTAGTTACAGATATCGTTCTCTGGTTTTCTTCCATCTATCGTGACACTCGTTGTGAACAGTGCTTGTCCCAAGTGAAACACTGTCAAAAAAAAATAGTTCTTATTTAAATTCTTTCTTTTAGTTTTCTAGTAGAAGTTAAATTTATTTTGGAGTTTTGCAGTGCTAGTCGTAATTCTGTATATTTTATGAAGGATCTGATAAAAATTAAATATGCAGATACTACACTTTATCCAGAATACTCATTGTTAAATCATAAATGCCAGATTTTATGGAAGTTATATGTAAACTAAATAAATAAATTTCAGAAAAATATTATTATCTTCTTAGAAAATTGCTAATCCTGTATAGATTATTTATTAGTAATGTAAGTATATAAATATTAGTGGGAAGAAAAAGAGATACCTTTTCAAAGGTCTATTATTTAATACTGCACATATATTGTCCAGAGGACACTGTGCATAGTTGCCAAAGTTTGTTTCAAGTCATGAGATATTTTCCCTAATTATATTAAAAGCAGAGATACAGTATATTCTAAAGATAAACTAAACCCATGAGAGTCATCTACTGCTGCAAAGATAAACGAAAATGTGTTACTTTAGAGCTTCCACTTCATTACACTGGAGGGATACAAGGATGTTTTTCCTTGTAAAATTTTATTAAAGGTCAATTTTTATCAGCTTACATCTGCATAATGTTTATCACTAGTCTGTAATTCGATAAGTACTTTTTGTATACGGGACTTTATATACATTATTATTATTATTATTATAATCAAATAGAAGTGCTAAACCAAACTTTATATACAGAATACACCTGTAAATTGTGTGATCATAGCTCGCGTTTTCAGTATTCTGTGATTTAATTTTTGTTTTTCATCTCCAATAATAAGGCATGCCAGAATGGAATTCACTTCAATGGTGGTGCACATTTCCATTAAGGAGAGCTGCAACAGGCAGGAAGAACCCCCAGTACCCATTGGGCAACTAACTCCATTG